>APFE031729970.1:64660-106218 GCA_000404065.3 Pinus taeda | reverse complement strand
ATTTAAATTAAATTAGAATATGAAAATTTAATTTTAATTTTAATTTGATTTAAAAAAAAATTATAAACATTAAAAAAATTAGTTAAAATTAGTTTAATTTTAAAACAAACAGAAGAAGCCCCACGGGGTAGGCGAGTTGGTAATCACATGGCGGTGAAGTTCGTAGTAAGAGGACTCCGTATTGAAGGTCACGAGTTCAAATCCCCCAGACTAACATTGGTGATGCGTTATAGTGGGCAAGGCACGAAGCCCAGAGGTTATAGTGGTGGCGGCCAGAATCGACCCGTGTCACGTGAGTTGCGAGGTTGTCCCAGTTGCCGATTCCTCTACTAAAGAAAAAAAAACAAAAACAAAAATAATCAGAAGAATTTAAATTTTAATTTAATTAAAAAATACATTAATAGAATATTCCAAATTAAGATGTAGAAATTTACATTCATATTTAAATTATCAGAATAAATTAAATTTATTTTATACATTTTGCTTATTGTCTTTACTTATTGATTTAGAGCAATCAATAGAAAATGAAAAAAATTGATACTAATAAATAAAAAAGTTTAAAGAGAAAGATAAGTGGATTTTACCAAAGTCCAAGACAACAAAAAGGTGACTAAACAAAAGAAAAAATTACTAAGATAAGAGATGGACAATAAGCCTTGCTACCAAAATTATTAAGGTTTCCTTTAATTTCCAAAACATCCAGGAGAGCACGATATCTAATATATTAAACATATATATTTACCGATTCACCATGTGTTTAAAAAAAAATATATATTAAACGTATGTATTGCCCAATTTGCTTCGATTCAAGTTCAAAATTTGGTTCCATGAGCGATTTTATAGGAGGCGTTTGATGGGAAATCGTTGTCTAATTTAAGCAGAAATCATCCACATGGTTTTTTTATTGTCACCTCTAGGTCTGGAAGTTGGATGCACTAGTTTCTGAGGTTTTATTTTGCAGGATCGAGCGAGCAAATTTTATCATAGAAGGGAGTTCCACTTCTCACTATTGTTGTGGGTTATATGTGGGTGCGTTGAGAAATGTTGATGGGAGAGATCAAATTTCTTTACTGTAGGGTGTGTTATATGTGGGTGCGTTGAGAAATTTTGATTGGAGAGATCAAATTTCTTCACGTGCAAATTTTTTTAGAGTACAAAACACAATATTCGAATTTTCATTATTTAAATTATAATTCTTGAATGCTAAATAGAATATATATAAGACCAAATAAAAATCTTAACAATAAAAACTTATTGTTTTTCATGATATATTCATATTTTAAAAAAAATGATATATAACATCTATGTAATTAACATTAAAATATTTTACATAACATGTACCTCCAAACATTTTATCACGCAAATTAAAATAGTTTTCTATTATTCATATATTTTTAAGTACATGTCACTGTTAATTCCTATTATAATATTTTATTGATAATTTACATTGAATATTTTTTTATATACGGCATTAAAATATCTTATTTTAACATTTTTCTTCTATATAGAATACATATGAAGTTTTTGAGGAAATAAATTAGTTAATATCAATCTTCAAATAGCTTATTTAAGTCTTTTGTTAAAATATTTATGAAAATGATTTCAGCATCTTACTATTAATTACTTTACAACATATTCCTTTCTTTTTATGATATTTGACATTATTTTTCTACTTAAAACATAAGATTTATTTTTTACTTTTATTTTAAAGAATCACATATGACAGACATATTTACAAATCATTTACACATCTCCTTATATTAGATTGTTAAATGAGGCTCTCTACTTAAATACTAATACGAAATTATTTTTATAAATATATAATTTTTTAAATTATCTATTTTATAAATAATTATAAAAAAAAACTAAATTATAATTAACCTACATAAATAAAAGTTTTTATATATATTGATAAATAAAAATTTATATATATATTGAATTGGTAAAGGCTAACTAATACTGATTTGAATATATTATTCTTATAAATTAATCTTTAGTTAAGATTTGTTTGATTGGATATTTTGTATTTATTTTCCCATCCCATATTCAAATGGAAGGACTAATTAAGATCTCTTTCAACACATTATATTTGTAAACTAAGTTTTAACAAGATTTAGTTCACTGGAAACTTTTTATATTTATTTGATGGGATATCTTTGGTAAAGTAAACATATTATTTTTGTTTCATATATATTTGTATTAGAGAGTGTAAAAAATATAAATATATATGCATATATAAATTTAGTTTAAATTTTAATAGTATAAGTATTTAACAATGTTATATTTAGGCTCACGGTGCTTTGGATTGACGATGAATGTGTGCATTGTTAAGGCACTCCTTGCTATAGGTCACTGGTTCAAATCCCCCGTGGGTGCTTGCCTACTGAGAAAGAAAGAAAAACAATGATGTTATATTTGAAATGTTTTTCTCTAATAAATTTAAATTTATAAAATTATTAAGAAATTAATATTCTCTTGTAAAGTTGCTTAAAATAAATTTAGATTTTAAAATATCACTACTAAAACCAACATTTCTAAAACTGCTTTACCTTAAAACTAAATAATATGGGAAAAAACAACAATTAAAAATGATAAAAAGATAATAATTAAGATTGCTTCAAAAAGATGCAAATGAAGAAAATTACAAATAAATTTATCTTCAAAATTTGAATGACTATACCATATTTCAAAGTATTTCATCCTATGCATACATATAATTGTACCAAAAATACAACAACAATAAAAAGACTGCTTTCAAACCCTTGTCTACCATTAAGCAAAGAATTGGATCTGCTAAGGACAACCAAGAGCAACTTCAGCAAAAAGGAGTTTATATCATCAAGTGTTCTTGTGGGGATCAATACATAGGAGAAACTGGTAGATCCGTTAGGATTAGACTCAAAGAGCATAGTGCAGACATCCGTAACGAAAGAACCAGATCCTCAACCCTAGCTGAGCATGTAGGTAAAACTAATCATCATATTTGCTTAGAAGACACCAAAGTCATTGCTAATGTAGAACACCAGTTCAAGCGTAAGGTTAGAGAAGCTATTGAAATCATTAAACATCCTAAAAACCTTAATAGGGATGGTGGCATGGAAATTAGCAAAAATTGGAACCCCTTGCTAACCCCCGCAAATGATCTTAATAACAATGTTAGAAATTCTTGACTTGCCATCATAATAATAAAATTAACCATGCTGCTCTTGAGAGACCTAGATAAGAAGAATTTCAAGGATAAAAAGAAACCTAATAATTACTATAATATAAATAATAAGAGTTAACATCTAAAAAGAATGAATTAAGAATGATATATAAAAAACATTATTACAATAGAAACAACAAATAATATCTATAGGTATATGCAAATAATAGAAGCAATAATAATATTAATATTAATTAGTAATAGGGATAGCATAAACCTCATCAAATAAAAATAAATATCAATTATAATAGATTAATAATAAGTATATATAGAGGAACATTAATAAATATCATAGTAAATAACATATAATAATAATATAGAATAAAATCTATCAATAAATAAATATCAATTATAATAGAAAAAATAATAATTATATATAGGGAACATTAATAAATATCATAGAAATATCAATTAATAATAGATAAATAATAGTAATATAAGGAGCATTAATAAATATCATAGTAAATAACATAAATAATAATATAGATAAACAACTATCAATAAGAATATATTGATTTCATAAGAATATCAACGAGCATTAGTAATTATAGCTAATAGTAAATAATAAATATGAACAAAAAATAATAAAGAATTAGAATAACATTAATAAGAACAAATAATAAATAAAAACAAAAAGCTTTTAATATTAAATACCAATGGGAATAATACTAACATAAATAAACTAAAATTAACAAATAGGTATTAATAACAATAATTAAAAAAATTAATTTATAAGAAGACATAATAAATAAACTTATATAACAATATAAATAGAGTTTCATTTAAATCAATTATGAATAGCATCATAAACAAAAAAAAAAGCATAAACAATAATTAATAAAGCAATAATTTAATAATAATTCATAATGATAAAATAAGACAAATTATTAATTTCTAAATTGGAATAACTATTTAGTGATTAAATTATATAAACAAAAAACTTAAATGACAATAATAATAATTAAAATTATTAATGAGAAAACAAAGAGTCGGCCATTTGTCTTCACATCCTGCGATTTTCATATTTATACCTACCAATTTACTTCTTTTCTCCTCACAAATTTGTCCTGATGATGAGTCTAGGTGCAGACTCGAAACGTCGACCACAAAACATGAACACTGTGGAAAATCCGAACTCCATTCAGAAATCACACCACAGTAATCTGTAATCTAAAATAGTTACCCTGCACGGAGGGGAGACTTGGAAAGACATTCGTAATCTCGAAAAAACTAGGGTGAAAATAAGGAGAAAAGAAGCTGATCTTCAATTTCTGAAGCAATGCAGAGACTCGAATCTTACACCTACCTTTGCATACATTAAACACAGATTACATAACCAAAAATATCACAAAGTATTTGAGCGATTTAGCAAAACTCTGGTCCGCCTTGAAATTCGAAAAACCAGGACCTCCTTGGCAAAATTATTCTCAGCCGCATTCAAAGCCCACCTGAAGTTAGCAACATCAATAGAGAAGGACCTATGGAAAGTAATTGATGCATCCGCAGCACTGAAAACCAGCAGAATGAAGGAGAACGCCGAGTCTAAGCACCGCAACAAACTGAATAGCATGGAAAGGCGTGAGAGAAATTAGTCGGAAGAAGAAATCAACAATTCGACCATAAGAAAACCAAGCCACAACGCTGCTCCTCAAACAGATTGGGTTATCACACAGGAAAGCTGTGTATACGGTCCAAACCAAATGAATACAGAGGATAAATATTGGGTTACGCAGCTAAAACACAAGGAAATACAAAGAAAGGGACAACGTAGAACTGAAACACGTTGTCCCATCGGTTCTACTCCAGCCTCCACGCATTCAAACAAGAATACGCATACGCAGATGGCACAGGTAAGGGCAAGACAACGTGCAACACATCTACGCAGCAGAACCCATTCTCATATTAATTTAACTGAGGATGACTGCGGTATAGATAAGGGAAGTGGTGACATAGAGACAACCAGCTCGATAGCTAGCCATCATACCAACAGGATTACGACAGAACACTCCGGTGATATAGTTGAACAGCAGTTAATTAACACCAATAACGTTGCAGGCATAACCCCAACGCATAACGACAATACAAAAGGTTCCAAACGCTGCAACGAGGAGGCAATAGTCACATCGGGGATGAGAACAGGTAGCTGGGAGAACGCCCATAGTCACAGGTACGCATCTAATACCAAATCTAATAAATCATGGGTTAATAAGCCTTATACTAGTAATAAAATTGATAAAATAAGCATAGAGAGCAAGTGTACTAACACCATTCACAATAATAGTGTAGATAATGATAATATAGATAATAACCTTAGGAACAGTAGCGTGAATAATAAAAAAGTAGTCAATATATCTTCTTATGAATTGAAGAAAGAAGAAGTGGAGGTCCTTAACAAAGGTCTTAACTTTGCATTAGCCCCTAACAAAATCCCCAATGAAGAAATCATTTTCAACCTTGAAGATGGAATTAAGACGCTAAAAGATGATGACAAAGAGCTCATCAGACAAGAGGTCGCTGTTATCCTTAGAAAAGCCAAACCCCCCAGAAGAAACCTAAGCCCTGACCAGCTTAAAGCCCTAAAAAGTCTTAGAAATAATAAGGACATTGTCATTTTAAAGGATGACAAAGGAGGCGCCACTGTCGTTATGGATTATGAAGATTATATTAACAAAATGAAAGACCACCTATATAATAGTGGTAGCTACAAAAAGCTAGAGAAAAACCCCATATCCAAAATCTCCAACCTCGTAAAGAAAGCCATTAAAGAAACCAACCTTGATGATAAAATAAAAAAGAGATTGACTCAGCAAAAAGGAGTTTATATCATCAAGTGTTCTTGCGGGGAGCAATACATAGGAGAAACTGGTAGATCCGTCACGATTATACTGAAAGAGCATAGTGCAGACATCTGTAACGAAAGAACCAGATCCTCAGCCCTTGCTGAGCATGTAGGTAAAACCAATCATCATATTTGCTTAGAAGATACCAAAGTCATTGCCAATGTAGAAAACCAATTCAAGCGTAAGGTTAGAGAAGCTATTGAAATCATTAAACATCCTAAAAACCTTAATAGGGATGGTGGCATGGAAATTAGCAAAAATTGGAACCCCTTGCTCACCCCCGAAAATAATCTTAATAACGATGTTAGAAATTCTTGACCTGCCATCATAATAATAAAATTAAGCATGCTGCTCTTTAGAGACGTAGACATGAAAGGATATCTAGGATAAAAAGAAACCTAATAATTTCTATAATATTAATAATAAGAATAAACATCTAAAAAGAATGAAATAAGAATGATAAAAACACTTTATTTTAATAGAAGTAGCAAATTATAACTATCAGGTATATATAAATAATAGAAGCAATAATAATATTAATGATTAATTAGTAATAGGGATAGCGAATAACATCAAATAAAAATAAATATTATTTATAATAGATAATAATAATAAGTACATATAGAGGAACATTAATAAATATCATAGTAAATAACATAAAGAACAATATAGATAAGCAGCCATCATTTAAATATATTGATTTCATTAGAATATCAACCAGCATTAGTTATTATAGCTAATAGTAAATAATAAATATGAACTAAAAAGTATTAAAGATTTAGAATAACATTAAGAAGACCAATAATAAATAAACACAAAAAACAATAAAATTTTAAATAACAATAAGAATAAAACTAACATAAATAAACTAAAATTAACAAATAGGTATTAATAACAATAATTAAAATATTAATTTATAATAAGACATAATAAATAAACCTATATAGCAATATAAATAGAGTTTCATTTAAAACAATTATGAATAGCATCATAATCAAATATCAAAAGAACTAACAAAAAAGCATAAACAATAATTTAATAATAATTCATAATGATAAAATAAGACAAAATATTAAATACTAATATTAATATAAAAATTGGAATAACTATTTAGTGATTAAATTATATAAACAAAAAACTTAAATGACAATAATAATAATTAAAATTATTAATGAGCAAACAAAGAGTCGGCCATTTGTCTTCACATCCTGCGATTTTCATATTTATACCTACAAATTTCCTTCTTTTCTCCTCACAAATTTGTCCTGATGATGAGTCTAGGTGCAGACTCGAAACGTTGACCACAAAACATGAACATTGTGGAAAATCCGAACTCCATTCAGAAGGTGTACTTTTTCTGTGCTTGATTTGATATTTTTCTGTGATGTCTTTAACTAGCTTTGAAGTAAACTGAGTACCTTGATTTGTCACTATCTCCCTTGGTACTCCATACCTTACAAAAATTTCTTCAAAAAGGAAGTTTACCACTATTTGTTCAGTTGCCTGGACTAGTGCTTTGGCTTCAGCCCATTTTGTCAGATAATCAGTACATACTAGGATGTACTTTTTGCCTTTGGAAGTTGGATTGATGGGTCCTATGAAATCTAGAGCTCATTTTTCAAATGGCTCTAAGTGTACTTGAGGCTGAAGTGGCATTTCATCTGTAGCTGTTGGCCTGCCCATTCTTTGACAGCTATCACAACTCTTCACATACTTCTTGGAATCCTTAAAAATAGATGGCCAATAGTATCCAAGACTGAGAATCTTGAATTGTATTCTTTTGGATGCAAAATGACCACCACACGGTTCATCATGGAAAGATTTTAAAATATCAATTATTTCATCATTTCTTACACATCATCTAATAATCATATCATAACCAGTGTAAAATAAATCTCCATTAACCCATGAGTATCTAGCACTTTGTTTGATCAGCCTCTTCTTTTCCTTTGGAGTAAAATATGGAGGTGTTCTTCCTGTGGACAAATAGTTGGCTAAGTCAGCATACCAAGGATTCACTATTGAAATTGCAAATAAATTTTCATCTGGAAAAGAATCTTCAACTGGAACGACCTCACCTGAATTTTGCAGTCTAGAAAGAAAGTCTACCACCTGATTCTCCTTACCTGGTCTATCTAACACTATAATATTAAAATCCTGTAATAATAACAACCATCTGGTAACTCTGCCATTAGTGATTGGTTTATTCATTAAATACTTAATGGCAGAATGGTCAGTATGTACAAAAACCTCATAACCAGTTATATAATGTTGGAATTTATTCACAGCATGTATGATGGCAAGCATTTCTTTTTCAGTGACTCTGTAGTTTAATTCTGCATGTGTTAGATTTTTGCTAATGAAATAGATGGCATAATTGAAAGACTCTTCTTTTTGGCCTAATGAGGCACCTACTGCAGTATCAGATGCATCTGTAAAGATGTGAAATGGTAGGTTCCAGTTAGGTCCTTTTAAGACTGGTGTAGTTGATAACTTTTCTTTGATTGTTTCAAAAGCTTGCTGACAATTCTCATTCCAGTTGAAAGGTGTATCTTTTGCTAGAAGCTTAAACAGAGGTAAAGCTATTTTACTAAAATGTTCAATAAACCTTCTGTAATAGCTTGCATACCCAAGAAAACTTCTTACCTCTTTTTGAGTCTTTAGAATTGGAAAATTGACAATGATATGGATTTTTGATGGATCAACTTTAATGCCTTGAGAAGAAATATAGTGTCCTAATACTATCCCTTCATTTAACATCATAAAACAGTTTTCATTGCTCAGGGACAGATTAGCTTCAATACATCTCTTCAAAACTTTTTCAAGATTCTCTAATGCATGCTCAAATGAATTACCATAACACTGAAAAATCATCCATGTAGACTTCAACACAGTCATGAACTAAATCAGCAAAAATAGCTAATACAGCTCTCTGAAATGTAGTTGGAGCATTGCAAAGTCCAAATGGTAAAACATTATAGGCATAAGTGCCCGAGGGACAAGTAAAAGTGATTTTGTCCTGGTCCTCTAAGGCTATCCTGATCTGGTTATAGCCACTGAAACCATCAAGAAAAGAGAATGATGATTTCCCAGCTAATGTGTCTAGTACTTGGTCAATAAATGGTAGTGGGAAATAATCTTTGAGGGTTGCTTTGTTCAATTGTCTGTAATCAACACAAATCCGCCACTTGACATTTTTCTTGGGTACTAATACCAATGGGGATACCCACTGACTGTCAGAGATAGGATAAATAAAATTGACTTTCAATCATTTTTGTAATTCATCTCTAACAATATCCTGAAGCATGGGATTCATTCTTCTCTGCGGTTGCCTCACTGGTTTCATATTACTATCCATATAAATATGGTGAGTGCATGTTTCAAGGTGAATTACGTGCATATCGGTGTAGTCCCAAGCAAATGCTTTCTGATATTTTCTCAATAATTGAATCAATTTTTCCTCCTGAGATGAGTCTGGGTGAGTGCCAATATTCAAATTTTTTCCTGGACTAATCTCTATGGTCTTGCTCTGTGTGTTTGTGATATATTGAATGGCAAAAATGTTCTGAAATGTTGTTTGCAAAGAATGAATGGTGCATATTTCCTGAAAATTTTGTGCCAAAAGTTCATCTGCAGCAGGTATTGTTCATTTCTTAATTCTTCGGAAATATCAGGTTAAGAAAGGAACAATTCTACCAAATCATCATTATTATTTTCTTGAAAATCATAGATTTGATTGATGTTGAAAACAGATTGAACTTCTTCCTTATCATTGTATTTATCATCAAGCCATAAATTGTGGGCTACTGCTAGTGATTGTGCTGATGGGTAGAGAGTGAGTTGTTTTCTTTCAGTTCCACGTGATAAAATCATATTACCCGATCTACATCCTATGAATGCATCAACAGTTGCTAGCCATGGTCTACCAAGGATGATAGGGTGTCCTCCCAAATTAGATTTTGGCTGAAGAACTAAAAAGTCCACTGGATACTCCCAAGAGTCTAGTGAAACAATTATGTCCTCCAAAATCCCTTCAGGAATTACTTTAGACCTATTAGCTAGTTCGAGAACAATTGTCGTGTGCTGCAAGTTGGTAAGCTACAGTGTTTTCATTGTTTCAAGAGTCATCACATTTATTGCGGCCCCAAGGTCAATTAAGGTGTTTGGAATATGTATGTTGTTAATGATTGTAGTGACTCTGGGAATACCAGGATCAACATACTTTTCCATTGAAATGGTGTTTGTCATCAGGCCAGCTAAATGTCCAATACATGAATAGTTTGTGGATCAACTCTTTTCCTAGTAGGCTTCTTGAGGCACAGTTCTTTGATTGCTTTAGTATATATGGGAATGTCTTTTATGGCTTGTAGTAGTGAAATTTTTATATAGACATTCTTTAGCTCATCTAAAACATCAAACTATGGTATAGACATGGGAAGTTTTGCTTGGACCAATCTGTCTGGAAAAGGTGGTGGATGCAACAGTTGCATTTGTTTATTTTTTATGTCATCATTTTGTTTCCTTTGAGTTGGAGTTTCATTTTCATTTTCTTCGTTTTCTTCTTGTTTATCAGCTATTGGAGGTTCTTTTTGAAGTGCCTTACCAGACCTTAAATTGATATTTTGCAAAGGTAATGTGGGATATGATGGTCCCTCATCTACATTATAAGCTGGTCTCTCTGCTCTGTTATTTGGATTTGGTATAGGTTGAGCAGGAATCTGAGTAGGTCTAGGAGGTTGTTGGTTAGATGGAAGTTGTAATTGTGGTGGATCTATTGGTGGAGGAGCAGGCAATGCTTGTTGAGTGTGTTGGGGTTGATAAACAACTTGCTTTTGAGGATATTGCTGATATGTTTGAGGATATTGCGAATATGGTTGATGATACTGTTGATATGGCTGCGAATATGGTTGGTATGGTTGAGGATATGGTTGATATTGTTGAGAGTATTGTTGAGATGGTCTCCATTGTTGTTGTAGGTAATTTTGGTGCTGCCATGGCATGGGTACATTCCACGAATTCTGAGCATAGATCTGATCTTGTGCAAGAAATTGCAAATTCTGGTTTGGAAACATACCTTGAGGTGGAGGTCTTGGTTGCCATGGTCTCTTTGCACCCATGAAATACACATTCTCCATATTTGTGTTCGCTGCCACATTACAATTCTGCAAAATCTTGACTTTAGAGCAATGAAATATATCATGATTTTCAGTACAAAAGACACAAACTTGAATGTTTTCTAATGGGTAGTCTTTTAAGGCATGTTTCTTCCGGCATTTTGGACAAAAGATAGCCATTATTTGATCTTCCTCTTCTTGTCTTTTCTTGGCTTTGAGAGTGTCAGTTTGAGTTCCAAGGTACTTAATAGATCTGTTTTGAATTCTTCTAACAAATTTCCTATTTCAGCTCTTGTGACACTTGCTGAAGCAGATTTTGTGGCTTTGGATGATATGGCTCTTTTTCCATTTTTGGCTTTGCTCCTAGAATACTTTTCACATAAATCAGCAATTTCTTCGAAAGGTAAGGTGGAAATATCACCTTTTCCCATCAAATTAATATCATCTAAGTATTCCTCTCGAATGCCCTTCAAAAATGTTGTTCGAATCAGATCAAGAGTCATGGATCGATGTTTTGATTTTTGTAAATTGTAAGCAAATCGTTCCAAGTACTCCTCTAAATTTTCATCCTCTTGTTGATTCATCCTAAAGATATCATCTTTAGAATCTTTCAATCTACAATAAGGTTGGTATTTCTTTAGGAATATTCTTCTCATGCCATCCCAACCAGTTATTGCATGTTCACCAAGTCCCATGAACCATCTTAGTGTTGATGCTTTTAATGTTGTTGGGAAGAGTCTAAGCCTATGGGCATCATCTGTGTAACCATATGTTCGACATACAACGTCAAACTCAAACAAGAATGAATCTGGTTCTTCTGAAGCCATGCCATAAAAGTTTGGTAACACAGATGGAGGGATGTTTTTCATTTTTATTTCTTCATCATGATTGTCTCCTGGTTCTTGAATAGGAAATTTAAAGGTTGACTTTTCCTCCTCTCTTTGATCTTGTTGTTGTTCAGGAGTGGGTTTTCTTGCTGATCCTCCTCCTTCCTCAGCCATTGTGATAGATTCCTCTGTTGATTTAATTCCTTGTTCACTGTCACTTGTTTCAAAGAGAAGTTGTTCTAGAGATTGTTGAGTTATTTTACTACTTTCTCTTCTTATAGAGCATTCAGGGAGATGTTTCTTCTGTGATTCGTGTGTCAATAGGATTTGTCTCTCAATGAGTGTGAGTATTTCCCTGATTTATGTTTATCCTCTAATTTTTGTATGGTGACTTTCTCAGCTGGTGATGTGTGTTCAATTTTTCCTAAAGGGTCTGCTCCTGGTGGTAGGTTTGTTTTTGGATGGGGGATTTTTATGAATCTACCTTTATTATCTCTAGATCTAGGCATAAGCAAACGTGACTTCTAAAATGATGAATTAAATCTATGTTTTTGTTTGTTTTTGTTTATTTTATTTTATGTTTATATTTTGTTTTTTTAGAAATCCTCTAACTGCGCCTCCTCGGCAACGGCGCCAAAATGTAGTGGCCAATCTAGGGTGCTAGATTAGACTAAATTTAATGTCAACCAAGATAGGTAAACTTAGAGGCACGTGTCTAAAGTCTATAGACCTAAAAGGATCTCATCTACCTAACTAAGTGTCTACTGTGACAAGCTACAGCACTCCTTTACAGGAGATTGAAATATGTTTCCTTTCACACTTTAAACACTCAGATCATCTAGTTTAATTAACTGTTCTAAAGAAACAGTGTGTTACTAGTCTGAGTTTTCAACCCTCTTACAAGGATATCATTCACAAAATCTCTTCCCAGCTAACACACTAAGCATTCATGAAAACCAAAAAAACTCTTTTAAGCGCACTAAAACTCAAATACATGAAAACAAAGTCCACAGAGATACTTCGAAATTCAATGGTCGATTAAATCTTTTACAAGATCTTGTTCAATAATCTAGCAATTGAATTTTCAAGCTATCACCATGAATCATACAATAATACTTGCAAGAACTTCTAATGGAATTAATAAACTCACAGGCAAGAAAATAACATCAAACGTTATTCAACGCTATTCAGATCTGAAGGTTAAACGCTATGGAAATGAAAACAAAAGTATACCACTCTCCACGTAGGGCCCATCCACGCTTCAATAGCACACTTAGGAAACTTCAGATGATGAAATGTTAATGCATAAGCACTATAATGGTGAAACGATGCCTGTAATTAAGTTCTGGAAATCAAATTACATGCAAGAACAACGTTCTGGAAAATACAATACGCAGTCTTTTAATCTGCTTGTCTACTATCCCTTGTTCACTAACTTTCCTTCTAGTCTATAATCGAATGTACATACATTATCATGCAGATGTTTCTGCTTTTACAATCAAAAAGGCGATTTTTTTTTTTCTAATCTTAACTGATTTCCAAAACAAAACGAAATCAGTTTAGGTAACTCTGGCTTTTTGCTGCTTTTATGACCAAAAAGGTTGGGTTTGACCAGCATTGACCATGTATCTGGGAGCTTTAGATTCGTTGTTGAATAGATCTTTCACCATGTATGTACATCCTAGATCACGTCCCTATCCTCTGTTTTGATTTTCCTGCCATGCCACGTGTCACAACATAAACCAATTACAAGAAGTCATGACATCCCGTAATTTTGTTGAAAATTTCTAATTTTTAACATAAAAATTCACAAATTAAATTAATGTAAAATAACAACTATAATGCTTTGATTAATCAATTTCAATGGACTATGAGGGGTTTATGGGAGAAAATGATAGACAAATGATGGATTTCTAGAAGAAAAGGATGGAAATGAAATGGTACCAACAAGGCATGTTTTACCCACTATTCAAACTATAACCAAGACCATACATGCACAACCACTGCATATAGGCATATAATACATGAGTGCAAAACCATACACACACCATTCTAGCTAGAGTCCAGTCATCAATGCATGACCATATCAACTACACAAACCATGACCTCATGCATGACAACATCCATTACTTCATTTTTCACATTGCCACATGCAACCAACAATATGCATAAGCAATGCCAAAACAATTACCAATACGCATAAATGCATGTAGTCGAATGTAATCGATCAGTTATTGTAATCAACCTACAAGACTGATGCATGTAATCAAAATAAACAAAAATGTAACCTAGCATACAAGGATGTAAGTAGGTATCATGAAATCAACATGTAAGCAACATATAATTCATACTCAGTCAGTGACATGTTCAAAAAATCAAGACATCGTGTCTATTAATTTGAAATTATCTTTCACCAATACTAACAACCATGTCATAGTCGGCAATCAACTCACAATCATAGTTATAATACTAAAACTAGCACCCATTTGCACGCAAGTGCATATCAATTGTCTCAACACATATTGTGTTAGTACAATTGCATTAAAACAAGAGCGTTCATTCATACTATTTTATAAGCACGAACACATATCATGCACTTAATCAAGCATTCAAACAACCTATAAGCATACCCCCTTACTATCCATGGTCCACACTAGGTAGAAGGAGGAAGCTACAATAATGGCCCGATCTCCAATGTCCAATTATGGAAATGGGATCTCCAAAGCTCTACTAAATTTAACCACACTTAAAAAGAAATTGATTTTCATTTATCATACATTTTATATGAGATTAATTCAAAACATTGCACGTATTCCACTTGTAACATAATAACTAAAAACATGCCACTTTTCCATTTCCTTACATGCAACTTTTCAAATTCCTTGCATGCAACCTTTCAAATTCCTTGCATGCAAATAGGCATAGATCAGCTAGATCCATATTATCATACTACAATACTATCTGATCCAAAAAAAAAAAATCTTCAAACTTTACATTTTCTTCAAACAACCACTATATTATTACATTTGCATGTAAGCATTTCTTCAAACACTTTACATGCGAACTAATATAGCAAACTATTTGCATACATGTAAGCATATATCATCTACAAGAATACTATTACACATCAATACTATCCCCAACCACAAACAACATACTCATTGGAGCATTTTATCAAACAGTTTGTATGCAATTAATCATTGAACCATTTAAGCATTTATCAAACACTTTGCATGCAAACTAATATAGCGAATGATTCAAAGCATATATCCTAAACTGTAGTAGTACAAGTTATGAAAACTGAACCATATTATCAGTGATATTTTCTCTCCCTATGGTTCAAGTTTCAACTTTTGATATTTCATAGATGAAAAGTTATAACAAAATATCAACACAGTCATATTTGGTGCACAATTCTAGGAGTATCCAGAAAGCTCAACTTCCACTGGTCATATCTCCTAAAATATAACTACTAAATGTCTGAAATTTTTATCACAATATCAGTGGGATTTACCCTCATTGTGGAAACAATTTTAGCTCCTGATAGTCCCCAGAAGAAAACTTATAATAAATATATCAGTGTGCCCTGTTTGAGGCTTGATTTTAGGAGAATTCAAAAGGCTCCACTCCCTCTACTCATATCTCCTAAAATATTGTGACCCAATATCTGAAATTTCTACCACATAATAAATGCTATGTCCCCTCAATGTGGACATTTTTTTTAGTTTTTGAAAGCCTATAGAAGATGAATTATTGCAGAAATTCCAATATGACCTGTTTACGGGTGCATTCAAGAAGGTCATCTTCCTTAGATCATAATTCCTAAAGTATTGTGAACCAATATCTGACATTTTGACCACATTATCAGTGGGATTTAGCTTCAATATGGACAATTTTTCAACTTCTAATATGTCACAGAAGAAAGTTATAACATATATGAAAGAAATGTCTAAAATTTAAACCTTTGTTCTTCATTTCACCTATGACAAAGCCCATCCAGTCCAAGTATTTGAACCATGCTCTGATACCACTCAGTAAAACCTTTCAGGGTAAATGTGCATATAAACAGCATAATAGGAATAGAAATACAATAAACATATCAGCCATCAAAATCCATATATACATCAGTACATTTGCACATGAAAATCAAGGGAATGAATTTTTCATTAATAATGTAATGAACCAACTGGTGATGGAACTACCACGTTCCACCCGACCATAGATTGGCTGAGCCATTTCTCTCTTCAGCCAATCACCCCCATGCCATATTCCAAGCATGAATGTGGGACTCATAGAACACATCAAAAACACCAATCAATGTGGATGACACTGGAGTTCTTCGCCTACACAGTGAGGAATTTGAGTGCCTCCTAGTCTCTCAGGCTATACCGTGCATCCGCAATCTAATCCAGGGATCACTAGGCCCTACACTAAGACATAATCTCCAATATTTACCATATATTCCATCCCAAAATCACTAGGCCCAACGGAGAGAAAATCCACCTCTTGGCTTTACCGTATATCCCGCCATTCATCAACAAGGATTCCTAGGCCCACCTAGGCACACAATCTAGATTTACCACAACCCATAGTTTGGTTTAGGGGTTACTAGGCTAGTGGCTTCGTGCATCATCAATCCGGTTCAGGGGCCACTACCACCATGTGTTTTTCAATTCGTAGATCCACCCCACTCAGCTTCGAATCCAATCTAGCTATCCCCCACAAACCACATGAGAGAACCCACCTCATCAAAGCTATTGTGAAATAGAAAGGCTAGGGTGAAAATACTATCACACCTGGCAAGACCCATGCCATGGTAGAAAAGAAGCACATGCAATCCCATGCATGCCAAATCTAGCAAGAAAAATACACATGCAAGTTGATACCTGCAATGAATCCTGATGTAGCTGCTTGATCCTGCCTTTCTTTGCTTGATCTTTGCTTCATTTTGCATTCTTTTCCTTTCTTGCACCAATGCCAAAGTGCTCCAAGAAAACTCTAAGTATACAAGAGTATGAGAGAGAGAAAGAATCATGAGAGAGCTCCAAAGCTAAACCGAGCCTGACAACTAATCCTCAAAAGCCTTTTTATTAATGAGGCCTCTATTTTCTTCATTTTCCATTATTTTCCTTCAATCTCCTCCTTACATGCAATGTGTGACCTTTCACCTTCCTTTTCTCCTAATTTCCATTATTTTCATAAATAAAATGTCAATTAATGCCTCATGCCTTTTTAGAGCCTTAGCCACTACCTTTGCCAATTTCCTTAGCCATAAACAACCAAATGAACACACACTAGGATTTCCTACCCACCATTCAGCTTGGAATACATGTCCCATCATCTGTGGTATTTATATATTTTTACATGGAATTTTCACCAGGGTTGTTACAACATCTCCTACACTTGCACTTAAAACCCCAGTTCTCGTACTTGGCTTGGCGTTGCCACAAGGGAAGGATGTATCAAAGTAAGGAACAATGATCTCTTCTCCTCTCCCGATGGGCTTGGATGCATGTATAAACATGGCGTTTCTGACTACTAGAGAACTCAAGTTCGACAAGCAGGAATGGTTAATGAGGGACAACAATAGCCAAATTCCGATATATTTTTGTTCTCAAAGGCCAAGTCTGGCTTCATTTATTTTAGATTTTGAAACAAACGTCTCTATGCCTTCATCGAATGAGTTCAGTCTTACAATTTCCCGAATATGGTTAACATCCACTTGCAAAATTTCATTTTGTACTTCTTGGCCTGCAAGGATTTGATCGTCTGTCTTAAACAGATCTATGGTAGGAAACTGAAGGTTGTTGGGTGTAGAGGAATCGAATAAATTATAAATTTGATGGAGAATCTCTAATATTTCCTGACAGCACAGACTACTGCGGCCACAAGATCTTCTTGAGATGCAATATTCATTTTACGCCTGTTGTCCACATGAAATATGGTGATAGAACCACTCTCATAAGAAACTGCGACAACGTTTCTTACCAACAAGAGTTTCCCGGTCCTTATTTCTTGGGTGGCTTAGAGTCCTCGGCCACGATTGTTTTTGGTCATCTTGATCTCCACAAAACCCACAAAATCGACATTGTCGGAGGAGAAGATGCGCATACGAGCAGGGTTCGAGATGTCATACTCACCATTCAGGCTCTGGGCATACAGAGTCTTGGCCTGGTGAAGGGCGTCTTGTATTTATTTTGTATTGATTACGTTTCTCCATAAAATTACGACTATTCCAAACAAAATCATGAGAATCATAGAGAAAATGAAGAAAAGTTAATCCACCAACCAGATCATGCAGACTATTTCAGCAAGAGGTAGAAAATTTCATCCAAGGAGTGGCTGATGAAACCTCTAGGTATGGATGGGTTCTGCTCCTCAGCCAAGCTATTATGAGAGCGGATACCATAGCAGGGATAACAAAATATTTGCACACCCAGTTTGAAATTGTTTAGGATTTCAATTAATTTCAACAAAATTGGGCACCATTGCCAATTTGAAATAGTGAACAAGGAGGTTTGAAATCATAAACGATGAGGTGGCATTGGATGAGGTGGCATTGATATTCAAACTGCATTAACCACCTGATGTGATAGAAGTACAAATTATGGAGTTGTGTGGTTTGGAGCAATTAAATCGATCCGTTGAAGTTGAAATTGTGAACCTTGCCGGAAAGATGGTGGCCATGTATGGGTAGGCATATTAATAAGCCCATACACCAAGCCAGTCATTGGCTTGGTGACTTGTTTTTAAGAATTGCCTAGGTAAGTATGCAATGCCAAAAAGCGTTAACAACGAGCCCCAAATGGCTAGATAGTTTGTATACTCAATCAATGTCATGTGTGGATTTGGATGTCATGCTTCGTGCATTATTTTTTGGCTCTTACATATTACATGTGCATTGTCGTGTCTTTGCTAATTTTTTATATTTTTTAAATTGGACTTCTCATTTTTTGTATTTCGTATAGTAGTTATTTTTCATGACAAAAATGCATCAATTTAGATTGAAAAATTGATGGATTCTTTCGCATCAATATCTTTACAGTGCACTGGCATAGAAATTTAACACAACTCAAAATGATGTATATGTGGGCATGAGCCGAAATAATGAAGGTGAGTAGATGTAATCCTCAAGATTTCATTAATATATCATATGGGTCGACAATATAATGGTGGAGTTTAAAACATTAACCACATATATTCATGTGAACCAGTCATATCAATGGCGGTGTCAGGATATTAACAAAGGGAAGAGTAGTGGATAAAACAATATTGACACATCGAAACCTCACCTTCACGCATGGGAATTATTTCTGAATTTATTTCAATGAGGGATAATTGTGTGGGAAGAAGTTGATGGAGTCGTCTAACGAGGTGGAGGAATTTCCCAGACAGCCAAAAGTGGACGGAATATGGGCAAAAAAAATTCAAAAGTTTTTGTAGAGATAGTATTTGAATCATGTCTTTGATGGTGGAAATGGATTCAGCACCAGCAAAAACATCGAGAACACCTAAAATTTTGAAGTTTAACCACGATAACTTGGATTTACAAATTTCCTTGCCAGATTTTCTCTAAATATAATCATAATTTCCATAACTTTCCAAGCTAATCCTCAGCCTCCTTAGACTAACGGAAGTTGATTATGTGGAGCTTTTGCACTTCGACGCACTGAAATAAAATTAATATCATGTGAAACATGATTTCATTAATCTATTTAAACATCATAATTATTAAATAATATAACTATTGATTTTTCTTATAGCATTAATGATAATATTACTCAAAAAAGAAATAAGAATCTTGTCCAGATTTTCACTTCTAGAAAGCTCTCAATACCTTGTGCGGAACTTAAACTATGTGGAAAGTTCTGCACAAGAAAAGCTCTGCACAAAAGTATAATTGAAATTTCCAAACTCAGAAACAATGAAACCTCCACACAAACCCTGAAACAAAATTAAATAATATTATTATCATTAATTAGTTGTGTGCATTAGAAACTGATTCTACCATTTTTTAATAACCACGAAAGGCAGTGATCAGGGTGGCTTTTTAAAATTCCCTAGTGTCATTGTCATTGGTCTATCAAATCAAATTCTTTGATGTTATCATTAAAATGAAAACAAACATTATTAGGTAGACAAGTTATAACATCGAAGGTCAAAGTAATTATTATAAGTTAAAGCCATATTAAAATGGCATAAACCGTCCCATATAAAAAAAAAAAAAAAAAACCATTACAACCATAATGGTAATATCATAATGGTGTGGGTTATTATAATTACAACCATATCTTATATGGTTGAACCATGTAACGATGGGCTAATTAATATATCATGTGGGTCGACAATATAACGATGGAGTTTAAAATTTAACCGCATATATCATGTGAACGAGTCATATCGACAACGGTGTCATGATATTAACAAAAGATGGAGTAATTCATAAAACAATGACACATCGAAACCTCACCTTCACACATGGGAAACATGTGCGTATTTTATTTCTGAGTTTCTTTCAATGTCGGCTCATTGCGCGAGAGGAAGTTGACTGTGTGGAGCTTCTTCCACACAATATGCTTAGGGTAGTCAATAAAGTATTGAGAATCAGATTTAAGAATTTATGTGAAGATTGTCAAGCCAGGGGGTAACTCCTCAAAATGAATTGTGTTTTTGCATTAAGATTGTTTATGGATATATACAAGCAGGGAGAGACTTTTGGGCTTCACCTCCCAGTGTCTCTTCATATTCCTATTCTTCATTATTTACCATTTACATTTTTTACATATACTCACCCAATCCCAATGATTAGGTGTCAACATTCCCCCCCCTTAATCTGAAGTGATGTTGGTGAGTCCAAGCATCATTCTAAACCTTTCAAACTTTTCTCTTCCAAGTGCTTTGGTGAAGATGTCTGCAATCTACTCATTAGTGGAACAATGGCATAAATGAGTTTTCTTGGCCTCAACATGATGCTGAATCAAATGGCATTTTGTATTGATGTGCTTCGTTCACTCATGGAACTTTGGGTTCTTAGCCAACTTTATTGAAGAGGTGTTGTCAATCATGAGTGGAGTTGAATGCACTTGTTTCACCTGCAAATCTTCCAAAATTTTCCTGAGCCACACAATTTCCTTTGTTGCCTCAGCTGCTGCCACATATTCTGCCTCTGTTTTGGAATGTGTTGGAAGTGATTATTTGTGTGATCTCTAGGAGGAAACTCCTGATCCAAGACTCATAGCATAACCTGAAGTAGATACCCCAGTTTATTTGTCTCCATCGAAGTCTAAATCAGAGTATCCAATCAAGCTGAAGTCGTCCACCTGTGTATAATTGAGTCCAAAGTCTTGAGTTCCCTTCAAGTACTTTAGAACTCTTTTTGCAGCATACCAATATCGCTCATAAGGCTTTTGGATAAACCTAGAGAGGATTACAACAACAAATGAAATGTCCAGTCTGGCAGTAGTTAGGTGGTTCAAACTTCCTATAAGTTGTCTATACTTTGTTGCATCCTCAAATTATTTTCCTTCAATGGATGTGAGCTTCAAGTTCTGTTCCATTGGAGTAGTCAAAGTATTGCACTCATCCATTCCAAACCTATTCAACAGATCTCCAACGTACTTCTTTTGAGAAAGGAATATAAAATTTGGGTGTTGATTTACTTCAATACCAAGATAGTAGTGAATATAGCCCAAGTCAATCATTTCAAAACCTTTCCTCAATAAATTCTTTATGGATGCAATATAGCTTTCATTTTTCCTTGATCATCTACATACACCACAAGATATACAATTGTTTTGCTAACTTTCTTGACAAACAAAGTTGCATCATCAAGATCATAATGTTTGAAGTTGAGTTTCAGAAGATGCTCAGTTAACTTTTCATACTAGGCTTGTGGTGCTTACTTGAGTCCATACAAGGATTTCACAATTTTCATACTTTGTTTTCTTAGCCCTTCACAACAAATCCTTCTGGCTGGGACATAAAAACATTCTTTTCCATATCTCAATTCAAGAAAGTAGTTTTTACATCTATTTGATGAACTTTCCAACCATTCTAAGCTGCCAAGGAAAAAATTGTTTGGATGGTATCCCATTTTGTTGTGGGGGCAAAAGTCTCCTTCGACCTAGAAAGAACACATGTAGGTTGCCCTTCACACTTGTCTCACCCTCCCTACTTTATCCTTTCAATAATATGTTGGTTTGGTTATACTATTAGATAATTGACCCCTTCCTTCTGTGCAAAACCTTTTTCCACAGGCTTGGCTTTGTGCTTGTCAAGTGAGCCATCATATTTATACTTGTTCTTATAGACCCACATTTAGCCAATTGATTTGGTTCCTAATGGAGGATCAATGATACAGGAGCATTTAGCTCAATAATATCATTGTATTTTAGTAAACATATAGGGTCTTGTGTTTCCAAGGAAGTTGGTTTCCTAAGTGTGAATTAATGTAATTATTTAGGCTTTTGAGTTATTTTAATGAGAATAGGATTTCATTGAATATTGTGAGACATTTGTAAATATTCTTGAATATAGGAGAATATGAGAGATTTAGGATAGTTGAGAGAATTGAGGGATTTGAAAATTAACTGCAAAACTTAGATTAGGAGTCAATTCATGATTTTGTGGATTTGAGAGAATCCTTAGGGATGAGGAAGGGATTTTAGGATTTTGCTGAGAGGTTTATGGATCTAAACCAGGAATTATTTTTAGAATCCTTTTGTATAAATGTAAGCCAAAAATGCATAGACAGAGATTAGATGGTGAGATAGTTAGACAGTTAAGTTAACTAGAGGGTGACCGTAAGCCTACGAGAAGATTCTAAACAGAGACCACTGACATTAGAAGATCATGCCAAAGATAGTGAAACTGTGTAAATGTTTGTTTATATATATACAAAGATTAATTCTGAAATTGTATAAGTGTGTGGTTTGAGTATCGAATAATGAATTATGTATGAATCAGAGTATTTTGTATAACATTTGTGTGCATACATAATCCAGGCGAATACACAGAGGAGAAGAATAATACAGAGGAACGTAATGGACCTTTGAAACCATTGAAGAACCCAAGCAATGGTTTGGAGCGATCTTGATCAAAGAAACACGTAGAGTTAAGATCAGGAGGAGTCGCGCAGTGGAACAGTGGAAGGACAAGAACCATTGAAATAACTGAAACCATAGTGAACCATTGAAGAAAGGCGTATAACCCAAGTAAAGAGATGGACGAGAAGTAAAGCATTGATGCACAGGAACCATTGGATCTAACAGATCAATGGATGGGATCAAGCTGCATGGAATGGAGCTATTAATATCGCATCGCAACTTATCACAAGAGTGAATGAACCGGCCTTAATGGAATTGTGATTACAACATGCGATGTCATTGTCGACTGTTGGATCAAATGTTCTGATCAATGGTAGAGGGTCATTGTTGAATCCCACATCGCAAAATTCCAATTGTGTATGAACTTCAGCCACAAGTGATTGCCATATGTGATTGTGATGTCTGATGCGATCGGAGGTTTGATCACATCGCAAATATCTATGGGAGATAGACCTTAGCCCTTACCCAATGTGATATACGAAGGTGCAATGGAGCGAGCCAATAAATATTGCGATATGAAATGTAAGCGGACCAAGGAGCATTGTGAAGTGTGATAGGAGAGCGGACTCGAGAAAGTAATGACTGCAGTTTATGTTTATTCAAGTCCGGGTGTTTTATCTCATCCCGGATGCGAAAGAAGAAGTCTTAAGAGTCCTGTGAAAACCCAAGAGTGCAATTGCGATAAGGCATGCATTGAGAAACATGCAAAGGTAGAGAAAAGGCGGAAAGGTATGGTTAAGCATGCTTTTGTGAATATTTCTATTGTATGATAATCATGATAGAAGTAATGTTGATAGATAGATTTGTGGTTAAGTCCAATATAACCAATGGATAAAGAATGGGTGAGGTTATATATGTGCGGGCATCAAGGTTTAATGAAGGGTTCATTAAAATTATATGCGAAGGTTATGAGAGTTAAGCAAAGTCCCGATTGAAAGGATTAATTAAGGGTTGATCTATGGTTAGTTTGATAAATCATTCCACCAAGTTTTAATAAAAGGGGCCTTAACCATTATCTAATGAAAATTTGACCCGATAGGTCATATTAAATCCTGGGGAAAATATATACATGCATAGTTTATGCATACTGTGGGTAAAAGTAGGGTTTTCTTGTGTCAAAGTGGTATCAAAGCAGAAGAAGATTTTGTGTGCAAAAGAAGGGACAGAGTATTGCTAACAGTTGGTGACTTTGGCCAACTTAAGTTCTTAGAGGCAGGTGAGTAAGAATTAAGAAGAGATTGCATAAACATAAAGAATACACAACGATGTTTGAAGAATGGATATTCACTCAAATGTGAAGAGTGGATGGAGACTGCTTATGAAATCATGTAGGTATTGTTTTATTTAACTTTGATTTGAGTTTTGCTGGATAAAGAAATAGATTGAAGATTGATAGTTGCAGCTAATGAAGTATCTTAGCAAAAGAAGATCATGCCTTAAGAAGTAGTAATGAAAGAAACTGGTAAGGATTTATGAGTGGAGAAAATGTTGCCGATAGTTAAGCTTTGCCAAGATAAAGCCAGAATATTGAAAGAAAGAACCAGATTCTAAATCTAATTGATAGTAGCTGAATGTTGAAAGTTTGCACAGTGGAGGCATGAAGATCTGCTAAAACAGATTTGCAGGAGTGGTGAGATCCTGAAGACAAAAGATGGTATGCAAATTTGTCTAATGATTATCAAATATTGAATAAGTGAAATTTTAGAGCAGGATTACAGTAGTTAAACTATAAGAGGGATGTTTGCAAGTTCTTGAAGTAAAAGAGTTTGAAGATACAGCTGAAGGCTAGTGAACAGAATAGTCCATTCAAAGTGCAGGTGAATGGGGAGACAAGGTGAGACAGATATCTTGAAGGTGGGATGAAATGGTTTTATTTTAATTTGATTTGAAGATTGGAAAGTTGTGGTCTTTGTATTGATGCAAAAGTATTGTTGCAACTCCCAAAGGCAATTCCGTAGAGGATATGGGTAGAAGTGCTAAAAGATAAAAGAAGTTGGTAAGAGTTTCTAAGTGAAAGCAGAATTTGGCAGAACCTTGAGGAATACCAACATAGATTGGATAAAGAGGACAATTGTGTTCTTAGAAATTGCAGATGAGTTGAAGCCCAGAAGGAGAAAAGAGAAGAGCTCAAAGGAGGTTCCAAAGATAGAGAACCAAGTGCTTGCCAAAAGACCAACTACAGAGGAGAGCTTGGTGAGATAAGTAGCAGTAGGGAGGACTTGTTGTTGTAGAGGCTTTAGTGCAACTCATAGTGAAGTGAGTGAGGAACTCATAGAGATGAAGAGGATGATGACTAGTGACAATCATAACATAAGTTCTGATAGAGATCATAGCAGAGGACAAAAGAAGAAATATGCCAAGGAAAATGGCATGAGAATGAGTGATGAAGAATATGATAAAGAAATGACTGAGATAGCAGTTCAGCTTGAAGTATTAATGGAGATGTTGCAGAGAAATGAAACAGACCAAAAATCTGGTTATGTGATGAGAAAGAAAGTGAAGTGGCTGAGGCTACAAGAGAAGAGGAATCAGCAAGTGAATGTGTAATTAATAAAGGAGCTGAGGGAAGTTGAACAGATTTTAGATGCCAAATTGGAGACAGAGAAGTTTGAAAGAGTTGAGCTACAGCAAAAGGGAGATGTTGGAGAAGATGTTGAAGTTTTGATATGTGAACCAGAACGTGGACCATTACTTTTTGAAAGTGATGAAGAGCCAGCAGAGTTGGATCATATGAATGATTCGGAGTAGCCAGAAGACTTGATGACTAAAGCATCAAATGAGACCATAACGTCTTGTGATTTTAAAACTGATAATTTGTGTATGGTTGCAGGTTTGGAAGAAAATAGGCAGTCTTTTAAAGCTGTCAAAAACATGAAAGAATACCTTCCATAAAATGAAAGTTTTGAAGCAGAAGATGACAAGGAGACTGGAAAAGAAACAGATCGCTACAGTGAATAAGTGTAGAGAGGCATCATTAAAAGAGATGGTGTTGGAATGAGACTTGCTAACAGTCTCAAGAGTTCTTTGAGTTTGAATCGGCATACTGATGTGTTGACAGAAGAGTTAAAGGGGAGATCAGAGCAATGTGTTGAAAGGTTACCAGAAGAAGAAGAAGAGGTACAAATACCTTATATTTTTTATTTTGATAATTGTCTTATGAGTGCAGATTTTGTTGCAGAAACTAGAACATATATGGCACAGGTGGACAGCCAAATGAAAGAAAAAGAGGAAGAACATCTACTAAAGGATGTTAAGAAATATTTAGAAAAGGAAGAAGGACCATGTGATGATGGGTCAATAGCAAATGAAGAAATGGGAGCTTGTGTAAAATTTCCAAAGTTTACTCCAAGAAAAATCATTGAATTATATAGAGAGTTAGACTTTCAAAGCAGGAAGTTGGAAGAACATAGGATAAATGTTCAAGATAAATTGTTGATGAAGGATGACAAAAAAATTGTCATAAATGAAAGACAAGAAGAAGTTGACAGGTACATAAAACTAAAGCAGAAAATTGTGTTAAAAGACAATATGACAACAGCTGAAAAGGTACAAGACAATAGTGAACAAGAGAGTAAGGATAAAAGAGTAGCAGTAGTAATGGAAATTCAGCGATTAAGAGTTTAAGACAATTAGCAGACAGAGGATATACTGGACAGATAAATTGAGTTGATAAGAAGGTTAATGATGAAAGTGTCTTAGAAGAAGACAACAACAAGAAAGAAAAGGAGTGACAACAAGAGGAAGACAGTAATATATTATGAAAGCATGGCAAGTGGAGCATTACAGCATAAGGTATGGAGAGTTGGAGAATAGCAGTAGACAACAACAACAATAGAATAGTTGACAAGCAAAGACAAATTACAAAATAAATTCTGGGATCCAGGAGGAATTAATCATCCCGACTTATGACCAGGTGGTCATAAATTCTCTTACATGGGGAGTCTGATGCAGGAGCATTCAAATCAATCATATCATTTTATTTTAGTAGACATAGGGGGTCTTGTGTTTCCAAGGAAGTTGGTTTCCTAAGTGTGAACTAATGTAATTATTTAGGCTTTTGAGTGACTTTAATGATAATAGGATTTAATTGAATATTGTGAGACATATTTGTAAATATTCTCGAATATAGGAGAATATGAGAGATTTAGGATAGTTGAGAATACTGAGGGATTTGAGAATTAATTGTAAAATTCAGATTAGGAGTTAGTTCATGATTTTGTGGATTTGAGAGAATCCTTAGGGATGAGGAAGAAATTTTAGGATTTTGTTGAGAGGTTTATGGATCTAAACCAGGAATTGGTTTTAGAATGCTTTTGTATAAATGTAAGCCAAAAAGGCATAGACAAAGATTAGATGGTGAGATAGTTAGACAGTTAAGCTAACTAGAGGGTGACTGTAAGCCTACGGGAAGATTGTAAACAAAGGCCACTAACATTAGAAGATCATGCCAAAGATAGTGAGACTATGTAAATGTTTGTTTATATATACAGAGATTAATTCCGAAATTGTATAAGTGTCTAGTTTGAGTATTGAATGATGAATTATGTATGAATCAGAGTATTATGTACAACATATGTGTGTAGACAGAGTCCAAGTGAATACGCAGAGGAGAAGAATAATACAGAGGAACGTAATGGACCGTTGAAACCATTGAAGAACCCAAGCAATGGTTTGGAGTGATCTTGATCAAGAACACATAGATTTAAGTTCAGGAGGAGTCACGCAGTGAAACAGTGGAAGGACGGGAACCATTGAAATAACTGAAACCACAGTGAACCATTGAAGAATGGCGTATAACCCAAGTAAAGAGATGGAAGAGAAGTAAAGCATTGATGCATAGGAACCGTTGGATCTAACAGATCAATGGACGGGATCAAGTCGCATGGAACGGAGCTATTAATATCGTATCGCAACTTATCACAGGAGTGAATGAACTGGCCTCAAGGGAATTGCGATTGCGACATGTGATGTCATTGTCGACCGTTGGATCAAATGTTCTGATCAATGGTGGAGGGTCATTGTTGAATCCCACATCGCAACATTCCAATTGTGTATGAACTTCAACCACAAGTAATTGCTATATGCGATTGTGATGTCCGATGCGATCGGAGGTATGATCGCATCGCAAATATCTATGGGAGATAGACCTTTGCCCTTAACCAATGTGATATGCGAAGGTGCGATGGGGCAAGCCAATAAATATTGCAATATATGATGTAAGCGGACCAAGGAGCATTGCAAAGTGTGATAGGAGAGTGGACCCGAGAAAGTAATGACTACGATTTATGTTTATTGAAGTCAGGGTGTTTTATCACATCCCGAATGTGAAAGGAGAAGTCTTAAGAGTCCCGTGAAACCCCGAGAGTGTGATTGCGATAAGGCATGCATTGAGAAATGTCCAAAGGTAGAGAAAAGGCAAAAAGGTATGGTTACGCATGCTTTTGTGAATATTTCTATTGTATGAGAATCATGATAGAAATAATGCCGATAGATAGATTTATGGCTAAGTCCAATATAACCAATGGATAAAGAATGGGTAAGGTTATATATGTGCGGGAATTAAGGTTTAGCGAAGGGTTCATTAAAGTTATATGCGAAGGTTATGAGGGTTAAACAAAGTCATAATTGAAAGGATTAATTAAGGGTTGATCTGTGATTAGTTTGATAAATCATTCCACTGAGTTTTAATAAAAGGGGCCTTAACCATTATCTAACGAAAATTTGATCCAGTAGGTCATATTAAGTCTTGGGGCAAATATATGCATGCATAGTTTATGTACACTGTGGGTAAAAGCAGGGTTTTCCTGCGTCAATCAACCAGCTTCCAAGTGTCATTCTTTATCAAGGCATCATATTCCTTTTGCATCATTCTTTCCACTCATCATGAGAAGTGGCTTCTTTGAATGAAGTTGGTTCAAAATCTATAAACAAATTCAACTCACAATCATAAGAAACATCCATATAAACAAGTGAATTAGAATCGTCTACATCACCTCCATTTTTCCTAGTTGAATTTCTTGTTCATGTCTTTCCAACCTCATCTGGATTAACACTTTCAAGTGTCTTTGTCGGCCATTTTGGAGGACCTTTCTGAGAAATCCAAGGTTGCACAGTTAACTGAGTTGGGACTAAATCAAGATTGAGTCTCCCAATTTTGTCAATCACATAACTCAAAGTATCATAAGTGGCTGTAGCTTCATGTGGGGGAGAGATTTATTCAGAAGAAGATTCCACGAATTGATCCAGTATAGGAATCCCCCCTTCAAGATGTGGAATCTGATTATCAAATTCTTGAAATGATTTTGCATGTCCAAATCTGTCCAAGGGATCAAGTTACCGCTCAACAACATTGTCAGCTTTGGAAGATTCAAGAAAGATTACATCTCTAGAGACAACGAACTTCTTATTAAATTCATCATAGAGATGGTATACTTTGGAGGTATTTGAATACCCCAAGAATATACACTTACGACTCCTTGCACCAAGTTTGTTTCTTTGTTCCTTTGGTATTAAGGCATAACAAGCGGAACCAAAGACCCTGAGGTGCTTTATTGAAGGAATGTGGACATACCACATTTCATAAGGAGCCTTATTTCTAATAGCATTAGATGGACATATATTCTTTACATACATAGCACATAGAACTGCATCAGCCCAAAACATCAATTTTACATTCTTGAAAAACATCATGGAACATACCATCTTTAAGATTGTCTTGTTCATTCTTTCAACTACTCCGTTTTATTGGGAATTATAAGGCACAGTTGTTTGATGTTTGATCCCATGTTGGCGAAGATAGTTTTCAAATTCATTTGAAGTTTATTATTTTCCATTATCAGCGCGAATAGAGCCAATATGAGATTGTGCATCATTTTCAATCCATGTATGAAAGTTGTTGAATGTTTGAAAAGCATCATATTTTTTCTTCAATAAATAAACCCAACACATTTTGGCATAGTCATCAATAAATTTCATCATATATTTATTTCCATTTGCAGAAGGAACAGGCATTGGACCACATAAATCTAAATGAATGAGTTAAGGTTTTCTATGTGCTCTAGAATGTGGATCATGAAAATATTGTTTGTTGTGATTCCTAGAATACAAGCATCACATTGCTTAAGCTTCCTAGGAAGTGTAGGCAAACCAGTAACACCATTTTTCTTCAACAAGCAAAGTTTGTCATAGTTCAAGTGTCCAAATATAGCATGCCATAAAAGACTTGATGGAAATGTACCTTCATCATAATGAGAATTGTATGATAAGTTTTGTGCACGAGCAGAGGTACCTTGCAACTTCAGAAGTCTTTCTTCTTCTATCCCTGTCATGACAAGTGAGTGATTTGATGCTTTTATGACCTCAACCTTGCCATCAAACATATGAATGGAGTGCGCTTTCTGGCAGATGTGAACCAAGGACAGCAAATTTCTCCTTAGCTATGGGAGATATAAAACATCATGTAGAAGAAAGTCTGGAAGATTAGGCAGTTTGAGCCTGATTGTTCCAAGCCCTGATGGCTTGAGTTTTGATTTGTCTATAAAGTATACTGCTCCATCAACATTGTCAATAAATTCTTCAAAAAATATCTTCTAAATGTCGTGGCAATTTTCTCCTGAATCAAGCAGCCAATCATTTTTCGACGAAGCAAGTGAAGCATTAAACAAGTCTTTAGTTACTCCAATATTACAATGTGCCACAACATAGTGACCAGATTCAAGTGCTTTACATTTCTCTTTGTCATTAGTTTTACCTTTGTCTTGATTTCTTTCCTGCTCAATTTTGTCCCAAGAAAACTTACGTTTAGATGCTTCATGTCCATCTCTATTGCAATGTATGCAATGAAGATCAGACTTTTCTCCTTGAGAATGTCTTCCCCCCCGCCTACGAAATTTTTTCTTCCTCTTCAACCACCTCTTCCTCTAGAAGAATCTTGAATATGATTCTTCTCTTTATGTGCAAGACACACAGCTTCTTCAGAAGATTGAGGAGTTTTCTTCTTCCCAAAAGCCTTCTCTCTCTTAGCAAACTTCTTCACAAGGGAGTCAAAGGTAATCTCCTTAAGGTTTCCACTTGCTTGCAATGACTCAAGGTAATTTGAGTATGTGGGATATAGTGCCTTACAAAATCTTTGAGTTGAATGTCTAGTTGAACATCACTGGTTTTGATATCATGCATAATAGCTCTTACTTCTGATGCTAAAGCAAGAGGATCATCATTTTTCAATTCAAGCTGAACAATTTAATCATCAATTGAATAACTTCACGTTCAGAGTGTGAGTCATAGAGTTCCTTCAACTTCTTTAAGGCTTCAAAAGCATTTGAAAATGGTGAAATATGGTGACTCAACTCTTCATTTACAGATGTTGAAATCAAGGCATAGGCTTTGTTGTTCTTGTTTTCCCAAATGACGATCTCCTTGTCTGAGGTGGACATTGTCGGTTCATTATCTCCTTCTCCTACACAAACTCATTTCCACAACTCATTGAAAATGAGAGTGTGTTTAATCTTCCTTGACCATTCTGGATAGTTCTCTTTCCCATAGAGAAATGCTCCAACTATAGATATTAGTGAATGCATTCCCAAAGAAAAAAACTATCTACTTTTGATTTCCAAAACAAACACAATCTTTCTTGATATCTTCTGTTTAGGTGGAAAAAATTCACTATATTAATACTTTTGATGTAGCATATATTCCTCCACTCACAAATATATTATATGATGGTTTCAACATATAAACCATATAATATATATCCAAATCTCAACTAATTTCATGTCTTCAAAAATGCCACCATTCCAAGAAAAAAAATCATTATATACACCATCTAAATTCTCATTATATAATCACCATCCAAAAATTTCAACGAACTTTAATACTACCACAATTTTCAAAGGAATTGAATGTGCTTCATAATATATATCACCATATACATTCACCACACCTCGAACTTGTCTCTGTGGAACTGTAGCATTGAATTTGCAACCAGTTTGAAAATCAAATCGACAAGAGCTTCAACGCATCGGACAAGGTGGATTATGGTATGATTGAGCCCGACTCTGCACTTGATGGAGATTATCATACCCCGTAAGTCTTCAATGTTGTGACAACAAGAGCTATGGGAGTCTAACTGAGGAATAGTCACAGATTTATGGTATGGGAGAGCGGATGGTATGGCAGCATATAGTGAAGGAGAGTGGATGGGAGAGGTCGAATATAGTGAAGTGTGTGACTCTTAAAGGGGAGAGGACGAATAAAGAAAAGTGTGTGACTATTGAAGGGGAGAGGCCAAGTACAACGAAGTGGAGTTCGCACTGTTAAACACAGTCGAAGTGGATTGTGTAACATGGACATCCGAGCATTCAAGAACAGAGGCCATACTATCACGATGTATGGAGGAGTGGTTGCGCAAAGGGGAGGGATGTGAGGGGAGTCGTGGGACGTTAACAGTTCGATGTACGAGAGACTAGAGTAACCACGAGTTGGTGTGAGGAGCACAGTCAGGCCTCGTGGGACCTTTAGGCGTTAACCAACAGCGTTCAAGTCAGTGTTCTGGCAACGTTCAGGCTTGGAAAATTGAAAAAACGCATATGATAGTGTATGGAAGATGGGCTCGGGCTTCAGGAGAAATGGAAGAGGTGTCATTTCTGCAAAATAGGCAGAACATAAGAAGGAGGGACTTACAAGGGCAGAGAGAGAAGCCAAAAATGGATTTGGCTCTGATACCTTGTCAGGCCAGGAGGTAACTCTTCAAAACAAATTGTCTTTAATTTAATATTGTTCATGGATATATACAAGTAGAGAGAGACTCTTGGGGTTCACCTCCTAGTGTTTCTTCATATTCCTATTCTTCATTATTTACATATATTCACCCAATCCTAATGATTAGGTGTCAATAAAGACAATAGAAAATTTAGTATGATGAAATATAGGAAGGCTAAACTAAGTTGAATAAAGAGTTTGTATTGTGTGTTTTAGTTATTTTCTCATTCTCTATTTTTGTTTTTTATCTCTATTTTTTTTTGTACTTTGATTTTTCATTATTATTACTTTTTTTTGTAAAGAACATTATGATTAAGATTATTTCATTTCTTATCATATTGTATAGGATTTGAGGAAAGGTATAAAACAACTAAAAAGTGTATATATCATTATTTTGTTCATTTATTAGAAATGGTTAATTTTTTATAGGTTATAATTTTTATTGGTAAAGTTTAAAAGTTCGAAGTTTTTGCCTTTTCTTTGTTGAATTCAAATGAGACAATTATTGGCAAGATTACAATTCTTCATTACTTAAATTGCAATTTTCAAGGCATAAATGGATTTAACACCTGAATAACCACAAGAAAATAGACTCACCAACTCAAGTTTGAAATTTTAACAAATTCTAACTAGATTTTGGGTAAATTTTACCCAAAAAAAAAACACAAACAAGCCAGCAAAATTTAAACTACATTATTTCTATGTTTGTCCATACTTTCATATTTTTTTCATACCTTTGGAAATGGTTCTCATTAACTTTGATTCATTAAGCTATGCCTAAATTTTTTTATTTCATATAAAATGTCATCTATTTGTTAATTGAAATGTATTATATTCAAGTATTGTCCATTCACCCTAGTAAATTTTGTGGTTGCACTATTGATTATTGGATTTGAAAAGAATTCAAATCTAATAACCTATACACTACTTGCAACATTAAATGCTTATTAACCAAGTAAATAAATGACTCCTAGCATACACTAAGCATATGTTTTCATACTATTATAATTTACAATTCCTTTTCTTGTGGATGATCTCATGCTTTTATTGTTTTGTTTATATGTTATTTTGATTCTTGGCATTCCACAAAGTTATCACTTTCTCTATTTCCATCAAGCATTAAATACAATGCTTACATGTGTTGTTGGAAGTGACAACTCTTTTCATCGACAATTATAAGGACTTGGGGCTAATCAATGGCAAATATTAAATACCATGTACTAAGCTAATGATTGGTTCAATGTCTTTTCATCTTGTTCTTGAATATCACTTTATTGTCATCCAAGAAACAGAATGTAACAACAGTTAACTAATCATTGGCTTAGTGCATGGTGCTTAATATTTTCTCTAATTAAATATACATACATATGAATTGAGCACGAGAAATATGGTAAACTACAAGTGTGCTGCCAAGTGACTCATGGAAAGGAATCTAAGGAGCTGGTGGCTCCATGTGTATTTGGAATCCGCGAAATTCTATTGGATGATGACAATCTCTCGCCATACATTTTTTAATATTTTTGTTACATGTCATTACAATTCTTGACATTTCACAAAATTATCACTTTCTTTGTTTGTTAGAAACAAACCATTTCTGTATATGTATATATATATATGTGTGTGTGTGTGTGTGTGTTGTAACATGAAAGGAATATAATGAAAAATCAATCTGGTAGTCTCGGTTTTGGGATTTAGGGGAAATCTCTGTGTATTTGTTTTGAGTTTCTCACCCTTATATATTTTCTATTTTTAAGAATTCGTTTGCAGATCATTTTTGTACAAGGTTAAAACCTACATAAGGATCCTACATACATATCTTCTTATTATGGTTTGGAAGATTATCTTTCCAACTTGTTTAAAAAAATCATTACATGCCCCAAGAACATCATGAATGATATGGTCCACTTGTTAAGAAAATTTCATTAAATGGCCCAACAACCTTATGAATGATATGATCAAGCATATTATCAACATGCACATGTTAGACAATCTTAGGATCCTATAAGAGATAGAAAATATTTTAAATGCCTTGAAATAAACTCCCAATAAACAATATGTATATCAACTATATGTATATCAACTATAGTTCCACCACCTTCAATGGATCTTGGACTAATCTCTAAAAACCAATAAACTTCAAGGAAGCCCCCCTACTTACATTACTCTCCATAATGATGATTTCCTCCTCCATAATGGTTGAGTTATATATCAGTTATGCTTCCACTACCTACAATAGACCTTGGACTACTCTCTCAAAACCAAAAGACTTCAAGGAAGGCCCCTACTTACATTAATCCTATATTGATGATTTCCTCCTCTATAATGGTCTAAGGGATAGTGCACCAACAAACAACATTATGTCTAGGGTAGTCAATAAAGTATTGAGAATGAGATTTAAGAATTTATGTGAAGATAGTAGAAGATTTCATAGGATGAAGTATAGGAAGGCTATATTAAGTTGACTAAAGAGTTTGCGTTGTGTGTTTTAGTTATTTTTTCATTCTTTATTTTTGTTTTTTATCTCTAAATTTTTTCTATAATTTTGAATTTTCATTATTATTATTTCATAAAGAACGTTGATTAAGATTATTTCATTTCTTATCATATTGTATAGGATTTGAGTAAAGGTATTAAACAACTAAAAATTGTATATACCATTATTTTGTTCATTTATTAGAAATGGTTAATTTTATATAGGTATCGTTTTTATTGGTAAATTTTAAAAGTTTTAAGTTTTTGTCTTTTTTTGTTAAATTCAAGTGAGGCAACTATTGGCGAGATTACAATTCTCCATTACTTAAATTGCATTTTTCAAGGCATAAATGGATTTAGCACTTGAATAACCACATGAAACTAGACTCACCAACTCAAGTTTGCAATTTTAACAAATTCTGACAGGATTTTGCGTAAATTTTGCCAAAAAAAAAGAACAAATAAACAAAATTTAAACTACATTATTTCTATGTTTATCCATACTTTCATATTTTTTTCATACTTTTGGAAATGGTTCTCATAAACTTCGAGTCATTAAAGCTCTACCTAAATTTTTTTATTTCATATAAAATGTCATCTATATGTTAATTGAAATTTATTGTATTCAAGTATTGTCTATTCACACTACTAAATTTTGTGGTTGCACTATTGATTATTGGATTTGAAAATAATTCAAATTTAATAACCTATACACTACTTGCAATAACATTAAATGCTTGATACGCAAGTAAATAAATGCCTCCTAGCATACACTGAGCACATGTTTTCATAATAATATAATTTACAATTCCTCTTCTCACATTCATTGTGGATGATCTCATGCTTTTAATGCTTTGTTTATATGTCATTTTGATTTTTGGCATTCCACAAAGTTATCACTTTCTCTATTTCCATTAATCATTAAATACAATGTTTACATGTGTGTTGTTAGAAGTTCGCCAACAATTATAAAGAACGGGGGCTAATCAAAGGCATAAGCACCATGTGCTAAGCAGCCAATGATGGGTTCTTGAATATCACTTTATTCTCATTCAAGAAACAAAATGTAACGCATTGACTTAGTACATGGTGCTTACTATTTGCTCCATTCAAATATACATACATGTGACGTGGCCACACTGACAATATGGAGCAAATATACATACATGTGACGTGGGCACAGTGACAATGATATGGTAAGCTACAAGTGCGCGGCCCACCATGTGACTCGTGGAAAGGACTCTAAGGAGCCGGTGGCCCCACGTGTATTCAGAATCCGCGAAATTCTATTGGATGATGATGATCTCTCGCCATACGTTTTTTAAACTTCTGTTACATGTCGTTACGATTCCTGACATTTCACAAAATTATCGCTTTATTTGTTTGGATCCATCGGAGGTGACAAGTATTCGGTCATATGGCGGGCAACAAGCGCAGCCCACTCGTGTGCCTTGCTGTCGTCATCGTGGGACTGCCCAGCGAGGCATCTAAGGAACCGGTCAGCATTGAAATTGCGTGGGATGATGACGATGTCCACGTGTTCCCAACACAAATTTTTCTCACAAACTTTTGTTCTTTTAAAAACCCGCTAATCACTTTGTTTTATGGGTCACCATAAATTTGTGGACCTAAGGCAAGTGACTTAATATTTGGGAATAGGGATTATCAAATTCTTTTAATAAGGAATTTAGCGATATTGTTAGTTTTAGTTATTTAAATTATATAAACAAAGTTAGGGATTTGAAAAATGTTAAATACATTAATTTAAATTCAACAACTCAACTCTCTTATTTTAACAATTTTTAATCAAATTTTGATGGGGTGATTTATGTTTGTGCAAAATGCTAGGAAGGCAGTGGTCAACGCACTTTTGAGATCTCTAAGGATGGCATGCAGGACGAGGTTCCAATGGGGAGTTCTCTGGGAGGTCCAAAGCGCAAGGTGTCCACTTGTGCACAAGATCATGAGTCTAAGGATTGCATTGAAGTTGCCTCTAGTGAAGGCATGCTTCGACAATTTTTCTCTCTTATGCATTTACTTTGTAGAGATTGGAATGGAGGCTCTCCTTCATTGGTGCCAGGTTTCCAAAATGACTCGACATACGCATAAGGCAGGTTGGGCAAGGTTGCCTATTCTCGATAACATTTATATAGCTTTGTTGATTAGTTGAGCGATCTGAAAGGGAAAATGATTCAACAGTTAAGTTTTTTCTGCTTTGCAAGTAGAAGGACTACACCTCCCTGGCCTAGTACCTTTTTCTTTGAAAGAAATGGGTTACCCTCAGCACTCTACCCATCATCCTTCTCTTCACTACAGACAACACAAATCCCTTTGCCTCATTGCAACAAGCCTTGCTCCACTCAAGTATATTGTTGTCCTCATTGTTACTTTTTTGTTTCCAATTTCCCATCTGGTTTTCATTGCTTGGAGTCAGACAATTCTTGGCTTGCCAATCTCTTCTTTAAAGCTCACCCCCACTTCGTGTATCTCCCTTTTATTCACACTCTCACCTTGCACTGCCTTAGTCTCCTTCACCTCTCTCCATTGTTCCTTCCATTGTACGCTCTAGTTAATAGCTTTACACTTTTCCTGCTTTCTCTCTAATGTCGAGGGAGAGATCCCATTTGAGAAGAGGAGGCAGGTAACGCAGTGCTCCAGACAACTCACGAGCTCAAGCCAAGCCCAAGCCTCAATAGGCCATTTCCAATGAGAATGCTCCCTTGATTGTTCAACACGAATTATTAGACATTGAGCAAGACCTGGTTGATGAGAGAACTAAAATGATGGACTCAAAAGTTATGGTAGATGTGGACGATTGGGTCCCTGATCTGGGGACAGCAAGAGCTCGTCGCAATTAGTACCTACACAAATGGATTTATACTACCATATCAAACACTTGTTGGGACTCAGAAGAGGTCTTGTTCAACCTTAATGAGAGCAGGGATAAGGTCCTCCTTCACATGGAGGAGCTCCACCTACTTTACCAAATTATGGACAGACAATTGCAGCTATTTGTAACATCATTTCTCTGAGATAAAGATATGCCACCCTATGTGTCCTACCCCTGTTGGTTGATTACATGGTCTCTTTGTGGCATAAGGCCACTATTAATAAGCCTAATAACACCTACCGTCTATAACTTTTATGCATATCTACAACTTTTTGTTTACCTAGTTATCATGACTTTTACAACCAATTTTGTATCTTTTGTAATGAGCCTAACTACCCCTAGCTCAAGACATGGTTTTTTAGATATTGCAGTTTAATTCATGACCATTCTCTTGAGCTTAGTTTCCACTTAAGCAAGCTAGAACATCAAATATTCACTCCACATAATTTGTAATACATATTTATGTAATATAAAATTGTGAATTAAAAAATAATAATAATTTTAATTAAATAAAGAAAACCATATTAAATAAAATATATTAATATATTAATAAGTAATAATTTAAATTAAATTAAATTAAATAAAAAACAATCCATTTTATTGAAAAAAAAAAAAATCTAAATAAACCAATAAAAATCTGTATTTTTTTAAACTCCCTTTTATGTAATTCAATCCTATAATATTTATGTATATTATATAAGTTGCGAAGTTAAATATTATATAAGTCGGGAAATTATATATGATAATAGTAAGTAAAAAATAATATATTATTGGAGAGATCAGAGAATGGGGAGCATGCCTTTAGCTTTGTCATCCATGGAGAACCTGAAACGCAGGGAAAATGGTGGGAAGCAAGAATCCCTGGATATTGTTGTTCCGCCTCTGCGATGTGTATCAATGCCGAGGTCTGTGTATGATTCATCACAGGATGAGGTTGGAAAGGCAACATTGAAGGTTTATAGCATGAGGCGCTCTGGATGCCCTGCCTCCATCGAGAAGACCGTTAAACAGATCGAGGATGCCTCCGTCCATGTTATTCCCTGCACGGCACAAGTAGTCCTCAATGGACGGAGCAGAGCGATGGAGATGAGGGTTTCAATGGTTCACAGCTCTCTGCTGCCCACCGCGCTGAATGGTTTATCTGCCGTAGACGGCCTGTCATTCGCCTGGAATAAGCTTGAAGTTTTACTGCATGCAGAGGGATTCATAGATATCAGTTGTTTCCTGGTCTCCATGCCAGCGAAACTCTTAGTCTCGAAAAAGGAAGACGCCTCTGCGGGGACCGTTGGTATCAGCCTCGGCGCAGAAGGAATTGAAGGCTTCAAACTCGAGTCTGGAGCTCGAGACACTGAACGTGTAAAGGAAGGGGAGTATCTTTTGAAGAAAGATTTCAGCAGCATCCAAGCAGAGGGACTCAATGTCACAGATCTGCATTTTTTACAGACCTGCATTCATCGAATCCCCAAGATCCGCCGTCAAGATACCGACTCTGCGGCAAGGTTAATAGCGTTCTGTCCATATGCTTCTTTTTCATCCAATCTAGTCCAAGTTGTGTTTGCAGGGTCAAGGTTCAGTTCTGAAGCGGGCGTCCTGACCATGGATGGCCGTTAGAGGCTCAGATCTGCAGTCAAACCATCAGATCAGAAGCCCAGAAGATCTTGGGGCCTCAATAAAACCCAGATCTATGGGCAAGCACTTATCAGGCGGCAAGTTCAGACAAGCTTAACTCTGAAGCATCTTTCTCTCTTGAACCAGCCAAATCTGCCTAAAGAATCACATGCATTTCAGATCCAAGTCAATCTTTCAAGTAAAACGACAATGTTATGGGTTCGCGAAACAGATCTTGTGCAGGATCTTTTGCAAAAACTTGAATGCCGGTTGGGGATTCCCTCCTCTTGCCTTAGACTGCTATATAAGGGTAAGCAACTTATGCATCCCCTTCCTCTCTCCTTTTACAGCATTCAAAAGGACGCCTATATTGGAGCTTCTTTCCGTTTAAGAGGTGGTTCCTTTGGGCAAACCTCCTCTGCCCCTTCTTTCTCTTACAAAGATGCAGCACGCAAAAACTCTGACCAACCTCAGGTTTCTTCTAAGGAAGCCCAGCTAAATGGCGTTCCAAAGCCGTTTCTGGTAGACAAATCAGAGGAAATTCCCTCCATTAGCCTCTCTCATCCTGGGGTTGAGAACCGCTACCAGATTTTTACAGAATCAGCAATCATTTGCAGATTTAATGGGCTACGGCCTCGCACAGCAGATCTTTATCAATGGGTCCACTCCTCTTGGACTAAAAAATGCAAAATCTTCTTGTGTTCAAAAGGTTTCTTCCTGGTGGTTTTTGACTCAAACGAAGACTACCAGAAAGCCTTAACAGGAGGCCCTTGGTTCTGGGGTTCGGCTGGGCTTTTTCTTACCTCTTGGTTTCCTGATTTCGACCCTTCTACGGCTGTCATCTCCAAGCTTCCCATTTGGGTCAGGTTCCCGAATCTTCTGGCTCATTTTTGGGATTTCTCTATCTTCTTAGCCATTGGAAACACTTTAGGACGATACCTGGCTACAGATACCTCAAGAAGGGAAAATGGTCTCTTCACTTACGGTAGACTGTGTGCAGAAATAGGTATCAGCAAAGGACTGTCGGATCAGATTAACCTCAAGTTTGGAGATTTCCATTGGACTCAGCCACTGGACTACGAGAATACAGCCTTCCGCTGTCGCCATTGTCATCAAACAGGGCACCTTCAGAGTACATGTTCCCAGTTCAAAGATATAAAGAAGAATCTGAACCGTAAGCCCAAATCCAAGAGATGGAATCCTTTTGAGCCTCCTCGTCCGTTGGACGACTTAGGCTTCTCGAGTTCGGAGGAGGAGGAATCTGAGGCAGATGTGCAGGTTGATGAGGAAATTGAAGCTGATTTGCAGAATGAGGAAATTCCGATGGACGCTCCTTCGGCTACTCCGGAGGCTCCCTCTAACCCTCAGATTTCCCAGAAACGTTCTCATTTCTCTTCGTCCTCAGACTTTGATAAGGATGTTCAGCCGTTAGAACAGAATAATCTACAACTTGTCATGACTCAGCCAAGCTCCACTGGGTGGATAAAAGTGAGCAAGAAAAAAGGCAAAAAATGTCGTTTTGTAGGAAATAACCCTTCGGGGTAGCTTTTCTGCTCAGCTCTTTCATTTGTATTCCTATGCTTTCTATGGCCATTCCCCTGTCTGTCTCTATGGAGCGAGGTTGATTTCCTATCACCTCTGGCTCCCCTGCTTCACTGCTCTGCCTGTTTCCAGGCTTGATTGTACTATATTTTTTCCTCTCTTAATAGATTTAGCCTTTATTCAGGAAAATAAATAAATA
>APFE031729970.1:46044-63772 GCA_000404065.3 Pinus taeda | reverse complement strand
TTTATTTTTTTATCTTTAGAAGCTTTTGAATAAATTTGATAAAAAAAAAATACTTGAAAAGCAACAAAAACATTTATAGTTAGACTATATTTATAACAATTTTCAACTAAGTTATTATTTTTTAAATGAAATGTCAAGATTTTTAATTTGAATAAATTTGATCAGAAAAGATACTTGAAAAAGAACAAAAACATTTATAGTTAGGCTATATTTATAACAATTTTCAACTAAGTTATTATTTTTGAAATGAAATGTCAATATTTTTAAAGTTTGATGTTGACGATGACGACGACGCCAGCGTCGATGACGACGATGATGAATGTCCATTGAACCTTGCATGGTCTACTAGATTTTAAGAAGGTAAGAGATTAATCGAAATTCTTTAACATTGTATTTCCATGTTAAAAAAGAAGAGAGAAAAGCATTCCAAAATCACCATAGTTTTATTGACTTAAAAGGTCAAGAAGGTTGGTAGTGTGATAAGTATTTTGAAAATTAGATTGAATGTGAATATGAGATGGATAATCTAAGAGAAAATGTTTTTCATTTTCAATCCTCTTAGGATTGAATGGGTGATAGACTCTTTCGTCCCATGGCATTTTGAGAACCAATCAACACCCAATTTCGTTATGAAGCTCACGAGAATTAGTTCTTATCTTAACAATGTTCATTTTCCTCTTAACATTAGTCAAGACAAAAAAGATAATTTCGGTTTTCGAGATTGGGGTTGATCACCTCCTTATAATATCTTAGTTTCCTTTTGCATCTAACTCTTTATCACCCCATAATTTCTCTTAAATTTGGAAGTAATAATATTTTTAATATTATTCAGATTCTACAAGATGATCTCCTCCTTTGTTTCCTAATGGTCAGAGAAGGGCATCCTTATGCCACCCTTGCTTGAAGGTGGGGATTTTGGCTAGAGTTAGAAGTAATTTTAAGGAACTTCTTGGCATCCATGTTGTATAACTTTCTTATACATAAGGTACCTAGTCATAGTGATGTTTCAATGGGGGGAAGGTTTTCTTCAATTAGGAGGATAGGGTAGGGAGTATTTCCTTTAATATTGAGGCTAGTGGTTATCAACTATTTTTAAATTTGTTCAATATTCCTCCACAACCCTCTAGATATACTACAACCCTAAACCTTGTTAATTTGGCAACTCAAGGACAAATTCTCTGCATTGGACAACCTTCCTCATCAAGAAAGACCCCTCCTAGCCCTTGGAAGAAATTAATTTGGTCAAGGAAAAATATAATTTTTAAGGTGAAACCCACATGTGCACAAAAGTACAAGTTGGCCTAGGCAAGCTAATTTTACCTCTTAAGACTCATATAAATGGACCTCATGTCACATCACTTTGTAGCATCATCATCACACATCATATCTTCTCTCTGGGTCTATTAATTGGTTCGTACAAGTATACAATTGGAGGTCTGAGTTCACACATGCAAAGGAAAGGAAGGATTTGTTTTTGCGTTGACTTTCTGATTGGGACAGTTTGACCAACCATTGACCAACTTTGACTAGATTTTTTTACTTGGTTTGACTTGGAAAATTTTAAATTTGGAAGGTCGAGTTCAAACATAGATTGAGTAAATTTTTATGGGTTATTTGACCAATGTTGACCATAGACCTACAATTAGGGTTTTTGTAAGTTAAAGGTTGACTTTGACTGAATTTGTGAGGGTAGAAGTTTGATTGTTTTGGCTTGGGTTGACCAATTTTTGAAGGCGGAATTTGATGTTTCTTTGACCAAATATTATCGAGGCACTTTGATTATTGACTAATCAGGGTTATTGCTATTGCTATTGACTTTGACTAGTATCGCATATTTGACTTGTTGACCAGATTTGACTCTTGGGCTCATTTCTTGGATATTGGTTAGTTAATTGTTGGATAAGTCAAAGATTTTACTTTGAATCTTTATTGATGAATTGGAACATTGTATCTCTCTGTTGAATATTTGATGATAATCTAATAGAAGAAAAAATTTGAAAGGGTTTTCCCCCTTATGGGGCTTTTCCTTGGTCTTTGACCAAATTTTGTGTCTATCTTGTTCTTATTCTTGGCTATATTATATTGAATTTTAATCATTGTTTTATCTATAATTAATTACTGTCATTGAAAAGTGATTGGTAATTGAAGAATAATTGGAATAAGTGATTGTGTTAACCATAGAACACTAGAAAATTAACATGGTATCAAAGTTAAGATGAAGAAAAGCCCAAGGAGAAAAAAACAAAAAAAATCACCTTTGAAGGAATCTATTTGGAAGAAGCTAATTGGTCAAGATGTTTACCTCATATTTCATGGATGTAGAGAATTTTGGTGGCTCATCTAATTTTGTTGCTTGGAATATTGGGTTGGAAATGGCATTGGAAGAAAATGATGTCTTGGAATATGTGGAAGGAAAAGTACCTGAGCCACCGAAAAATGCTCATGTTGCTTCTAAGTCAAAGCATAAAAAAGGTGAGATCAAAACGAAGAAAATAATTATTTATTCTTTGAAAGATCATTTGCTTACTTACATTGGAAAGTTGGAAAAGTCCAAGCATATCTATAACAAGTTGGTTGGCATGTATGAGGTCAACAATTTGAATCACATTCTATCCTTGTAAAATCAAATCAAGGACATCAATATGAATAAGGGAGAGATTTTGCAGTCATACTTCATGAGATTATCACAACTCAAGGATCAATTGTTGATTGTTGGAGAATCTATATTTGATACTTGGTGCTCATTTATCTTCAAGGTCTTCCTCCAATATGGGAGACACTCATTAAAACTACTAGCAACAATTATAAGTTTCCAAAATTTGATGAGTTGGTTGGAAAATGCACTCAAGAAGAAACCAATATTATTTCTAGAGGGATAATTCAAAAGCATGAAGAAGGAGAGCCCTCAACATTTGTTGCATAGAACAAGAGGAGGAAAGGAAGAGGAAGATCATCTAATTCTAGAATTTTTTCTCTATATTCCAGGGATTCCAATAGAATATTAAGGAAAATTGAATGCTACAATTTCCACAAACATGGTCACTATATTGCCTGAGATTTTCCAGAAAGAGAGATGCTCCAAGGTCCAACTATAGCAAAAATTGTGGCTTCAACAACAATAGGTCTAATGATAGAAGAAGAGGTGATGATAGAAGAAGAAGAGACTCTCCTGATGATCATGAATAAGGCCATCATCCTCAAAAGAGATCAAGAAACTCAAGGTATGGAAATAATGCAGTTGGTACTCAACCTGAATAATATATTATTATTTATTCTCTTTCTAGTTCTTCTCCACTCAATTCGTGTGATAGTTCGTTAGTAGATAGTGGGGACTCTAGACATTTTTTTGGGTATCATGAGTCCTCTCACATCTGGTTGAGAGGGAGACTAATATTAAGATCATTTTGAAGGGTTTTGTTTATGTCACATTTCATTTAGATTATGGGGAAACCATAATTCTTCATGATGTTATGTATGTATTGGGATTAAAGAAGAACCTTCTATATCTACCTTGGAAGACAAAGTGATGAGAGTTTTCTTCATAAGAGGAAAGGTCCTCACCTAGCTTATGGAATCTCACATGAGGGATGCATTCACCTTGGGATCTAGAATTGATAAACTCTATAAATTCAATGGACGACCGTTGTGAGCTATAGTACATGATAACAATCAGCAAAGTGAGTTATGGCACCAAAGGTTTGCTCATCTACACTATGAATCCCTACCTAAAGTAACGAGGATAGCTTTTGGAACGCCTAAAGTTTAATATAAGCATGATGGGGTATGTCCATGATGTGTCAATGGAAATAAGTTGAGGGAATCATTCCCTTCTAGAAAAAGCACAGCCAATGATATCCTACAACTCATACATTATGATCTATCTGGTCCCATACCAGTAAAATATCTATGTGGCTATCTATATAACATAATATTTATGGATGATTTATATCGGAAGAAATGGATATTCTACTTGAAGCACAAGGACGAAGCATTTGATATGTTCTAGGATTTCAAGGCACTAATAGAGAATCAAACAGGGAAAAGGATCAAGGTATTCAAATCTGATAATGGTGGAGAATATACTTCTAATGAGTTCATTGACCTTTGTAAGAAGGTTGGAATCAAGAAGGAGACCATTGTACCTTATAATCCCAAGTAGAATGGTGTGGTTGAAAGAAATAACAAGACCATCATGGAATTTTCTCGCCATTTTGCTGATCAAAAGTTTTCGAAGTTCCTTTTGGGGGAAGCCACTAATACAACAATCTATGTTAAAAACAAGATTCCAAATAAAGCCTTGGTCACAAGACTCCCGAAGAAGTGTTCACAGGTTTGAAGCCTTATGTTGGACATATGAGGATATTTAGCTACCCCGTGTTCTTTCATGTGCCGAAGGACAAGAGGAACAATTTGGAATCCAATGGAAAGAAAGGTATGCTTGTTGGATATTTTGATAATTCTAAATCTTTTAGAATATATGTGCCTAGTCAAAGAAATATCAAGTTTAGTAATTATGTGAATTTTGATGAAGATGTTGCCCTTGGAAAAGCAAGGGATACTCCCTCTCCTCCTGTTGAAAAGAAGGGTGATGACATGGACCTACTAGAAGGTCCTTCTATACCTAAACCTAAGAAAGATGTTGTTGATGATCCCATGGAACCTATGGACCCGTTGGATCGTCCTCCATGTGATCCTCCTGTCAGGAAGAGACCACTTTAGCTTCGTGATACTTTACAAGATGTTGAAATAGATGTCGTTGTCTGAGGAGCCTTTAGAGAAAGAAAGAAGCCATGTTTATACCAAGGTTATGTTGTAGCTATTATCACCATCATATAGGTTGAGCCTCCCACCTTTGAAGAAGCAGTGAAAGAATAGGTCTGGAAATATGTTATGATTGAATAATTTGAATATATTATGAATAATGATGTGTGGGAAGTTGTTCCAAGACACAAAGGGAAGTTTGTTGTGACTTCTAAATGGTTGTATAAGATCAAACATGGAGTTTATGGGAGTATTGATAAATATAAGGTGAGATTCATGGCAAGAGGTTTCTCCCAAAAAGAGGGAGAAGATTATGATGACATCTTTGTACTTGTTTCCCGCTATACCACTATTAGATCTATGGCTTCCCTTGTTTCTAGTTGGGGATGGATACTTCACTAGATGGATGTGAATATTGCATTTCTTCATGGAATACCATAAGTATATGTTGAGCAACAACAAGTATTTGAAGTACATGATAGGAAGAATCATGTTTGCAAGTTGAGGAAGGAACTCTATGGATTGAAGCAAGACCCAAAATCTTGGTATGTTTGTATTGATAGCTACTTGGTGAATCTTGGATTTACAAGAAGCAATGTCAACCCAAACCTCTACTTCAATGTCACTTAAGGTATGCCCCTTATTTGGTTTTATATGTTTATGATTTATTATTGTTTGGTAGTGAGCCTTTGATGCTTAAGTGCCAGAGGGAGTTGACCTTTGAGTTCAAAATGAAATACCTTGTATTGATGCATTATTTCCTGGGCTTAGAGGTGTGGGAAAGGCCAGAATATATTTTCATTTATTAAGGCAAATATGTTGTGAAATTATTGGAAATATTTGGAATGGTAGAATGCAATTCCATGGCCACACCAATAGAGATGAACTTCAAGAAGTTATGTGGAGATGTTGTAGGACCTGACTGGGTGAATCCCTCAAAGTATCAACAATTAATTGGGGTGTTGATGTTCCTTTTGAACACTCATCTTAACTATTTTTCAGTTAACACTTTGATTCAATTCATGACTGAGCCTCTTCATGCACACTAGGTTTCTTCCAAGCATGCGCTGAGATATTTGCATGGGACGATTAATCTTGGTCTAAGATATACTACCAAAGATGTGAGACTTCATGGATACACTACTTTTGACTGTGTTGGAAATGTTATTGACACAAAGATCACACCAGTGTGTTGCTTTAGTTTAGGTTCTTCCATTATATCTTGGATGAGTAGGAAGAAAAAGTTTGTATCTTTAAGCATGTTCGAGGTAGAGTGTATTGATGCTAGCATGGCTAGTTCTAAGGTAGTATGGTTGAGGAAGCTCTTTGGAGAGTTGTTTGAGCAGGTTTTCGATACAAAAAATATATTACGACAATAAGAGTGGGATCTGATTGGCACAGAATCCCCTGTTTCATGACAATTCCAAGCATATTGAGATCATGTATCATTATATTTGAGACATGGTGTAGAGAGGAGTCGTAAGACTCCATCATATTTCTACTGACGAGTAGATAATAAATATACTCACCAAGGCTTTTTCGAAAGGGAATTTCTTGGTCTTCAAAAAGAAGCTTGGACTTATGGATGTGACCCTAACGGTCAAGGGTCTCATCTAATCAAGGACATTGAGCTATGCTCTTCTCCTCCTGTTTGAGCTCACAGGGAGAGGAATTGAACTGGATATTTCCCAGGGTTGAGGGAACTCTAGACAATAGGAAAGTTTGTGGTCCTCACCTTCCATGGTAAGTCCTATCATGCTTATTTTCAGACAATAGGATAGACAATGACCCTTTCCTTCCACATAAATTCATATACCTCCCATTGTCACTCATTGTACATGGCAGAGTTTACTCCAATTTCCATTCTACCTACAATTTTGGCTTGTTCGGATTTCCACCCATCTGGCTAATGGGTGAGGAGGCTTGAGATATATTGTGATCCTTACCATTTATAGTAAGTGGTATCATACTCATGTAATGGGATTCATGTGTTCTACCACTGAATCTTGATGGTCAAGTTGGGAAGATCAGCAGACAATAGGATAGGCTATGATACTTACCTCTCACAGTAAGTGGTATGTTGCCTATTGTCCTTGAATATATGGTGGTATTTGGAGCTACCTTATGGTGATTATTCTTCTTTAGATTTGAGAGTGTTAAGAATATGAGAAGAGATGATCAAAGACGGGATATGACTTGGTTCAGTCATGATGTTGACGAGATTTTTGAGATGAGATTCATGATGTAGTCAGAAATTTCTCCCTAGCTGAGAGGGAGTGTTAATTTGGCAACTCAGGGACAAATTTCCTCCATTGAACAACCTTATTCATAAGAAATATACCTCCTAGCCCTTAGAATAATTTAATTTGGTCAAGGAAAATAATAATTTTAAGGTGAAATCCACATGTCCACAAAAGTACAAGTTGGCATGGGCAAGCTAATTCGACCTCTTAAGACTCATATAAGTAGGCCATGTCACATCACTTTGGATCGTCATCATCACACATCAAATCTTCTCTCTCTTCTCTTGATTGGTTGTTATAGGTTTGCAATTGGAGGTTTGAGCTCATATGTGTGGAGGGAAGGAAGGAAACTTTGTTTTTCTACATTGAAAGTAGTTTTTACATCTATTTGATGAACTTTCCAACCATTCTGATTTTCTAAGGTAAAGAGTGTATGAATGGGAGCCCATTTTGTTGTGGGGGAAAAGGTATCCTCATAATCAACCCCTTCCTTCTGTGCAAAACCTTTTTCCAAAATCCTGGCTTTATGATTGTCAAGTGAGCCATCAGCTTTATACTTGTTCCTGTAGACCCACTTGTAGCCAATTGATTTGGTTCCCAATGGAGGATCAACCAGCTTCCAAATGCCATTCTTTATCAAGGCATAATATTCCTTTTTCATCGCTTCTTTCCATTAATCATGAGAAGTGTCTTCTTTGAAGGAAGTTGGTTCAAAATCTATAGACAAATTCAGCTCACAATCATAAGAAACATCCATATCAACAAGTGAATCAAAATCATCTACATCACCTCCATCTTTCCTAGTTGAATTTCTTGTTCGTGTCATCCAACCTCATCAGGATGAACACTTTTAAGTGTCTTTGTCATCCATTTTTGAGGACCTTTCTGAGATAGCTCAGGTTGCTGAGTTAATTGAGTTGGGATTGAATCAAGATTGAGTCTCCCAATGCTGTCAATCACATCACTCAAAGTATCATTAGCGATTGGAAATTAATGTGGGGGAGAGAGTGCTTCAAAAGAAGATTCCATAGATTGATCCAGTCTAGGAATCCCCCCTTCAATATGTGGAATCTGGTTATCAAATTCTTGAAACAATTTTGCATGTCTGCCTATCCAAGCGATCAAGCTACCACTCAACACCATTGTCATATTTGGAAGATTCAAGAAAGATTACATCTCTAGATACAACAAAACTCTTATTAAATTCATCATAGAGACGGTATGTTTTGGAGGTATTTGAATACCCAAAGAATATACACTTACGACTCTTTGCACAAGTTTATTTCTTTGTTCCTTTGGTATCAAGGCATAACCGGTGGAACCAAAGACCCTGAGATGCTTTACCGAAGGAATGTGGCCATACCACATTTCATAAGGACTATTGTTTCTTATAGCATTAGATGCACATGTATTTTTTACATACACATCACATAGAACTCCATCAGCCCAAAACATCAATTTTACATTCTTGAAAAACATCATGGAACATACCATATTTAAGATTGTCCTGATCATTATTTCAGCTACTCCATTATGTTGGGGATTATAAGGGAGGATTTTTTTATGTTTGATCCCATGTTGGCGAAGATAGTTTTCAAATTCATTTGAAGTGTATTCTTTTCCATTATCAGTGCGAATAAAGCCAATATGAGATTGTGCGTCATTTTCAATCCATGTATGAAATTTCTTGAATGTTTGAAAATCATCATATTTGTTCTTCAATAAATAAACCCAACACATTCTGGTGTAGTCATCAATAACTGTCATCATATATTTATTTCCATTTGCAGAAGGAATAGGCATTCAACCACATAAATCTGAATGAATGATTTCAAATTCTCTATGTGCTCTGGAATGTGAATCATGAAAAGATTGTTTGCTATACTTTCCTAGAATATAAGCATCACATTGCTTAAGTTTCCTAGGAATTGTAGGCAAACCAGTCACACCATTTTTCTTCAACAAGTGAAGTTTGGCATAGTTCAAGTGTCCAAATCTAGCATGTCATAAAAGACTTGATGGAAATGTACCTTCATCATAATGATAATTGTGTGAGAATTTTTGTGCACGAGCTGCAACTTCAGAAGTCTTTCTTCTTCTATCCTCGTCATGACAAGTGATTGATCTGATGCTTTTTTGGCCTCAACGTTGCCATCAAATATATGAATGAAGTGTCCTCGCTGGCAGATTTGGACCAAGGACAACAATTTTCTCCTCAACTTTGGGAGATATAAAACATCATGTAGAAAAAATTATGGAAGATCAGGCAGTTTGAGCGTGATTGTGCCAAGCCCTGATGGCTTGAGTTTTGATTTGTCTACAAAGTATATTGCTCCATCAACATTGTCAGTAAATTCTTCAAAAAAATATCTTCTAAAGGTGATGTGGCAAGTTGCTTCTGAACCAAGTAGACAATCATTTTTCCAAGAAGCAAGTGAAGCATTAAACAAGTCTTTAGTTACTCCAATATTACAATGTGCCACAACATAGTGAGCGGATTCAGGTGCTTTAGCTTTATCTTTGTCATTGGTTTTACCTTTGGCTTGATTTCGTCCCTACTCAATTTTTTCCCAAGGAAACTTACATTTAGATGCATCATGTCCATCTCTATTTCAATGTATGCAATGAAGATCAGACTTTTCTCCTTGAGAGTGTTTTCCCACCCTGTCTATGAAATTTCTTCTTCCTCTGGAAGAATATTGAACATGATTCTTCTCTCTATGTACAAAACACAGAGCTTCTTCAGAAGAATGAGGAGTTGTCTTCTTCTCAAAATCCTTCTCTCTCTCAACAAACTTCTTCACAAGGGAGTCAAAGGTAATCTCCTTGAGGTTTCCACTTGCTTACAATGACTCGAGATAATTTCAGTAAGTGGGATATAGTGCCTTAACAAAATATTTGAGAGGAATTTCTAGTTGAACATCAGTGGTTTTGATATCATGCATAATAGATCTTACTTCTGATGCTAAAGCAAGAGGATCATCATTTTGCAATTCAAGACTAGACAATTTAATCATCAATTGAACAACTTCAACATCAGCGTGTGAGTCATAGAGTTCCTTCAACTTCTATAAGGCTTCAAAAGCATTTGAAAATGGTGAAATATGGCGACTCACCTCTTCATTTACAAATGCTCCAATCAAGGCAGAGGCATTGTTGTTCTTGTTTTCCCAAATTGTGATCTTCTTATATGAGTTGGGGTTTGTTTGTTCATTATCTCCTTCTCCTACACAAACTCCTTTCCACAACTCACTGAAAATGATAGTGAGTTTAATCTTCCTTGACCATTCCGGATAGTTCTCTTTCCCAGAGATAACTACTCCAACTATAGATATTAGTGAATGCATTCCCAAAGAAAAAAACTATCTTCTTTTGATTTAAAAAACAAACGCAATATTTCTTGATACCTTCTATTTAGATGGAAAATATTCACTATATTAATACTTTTTATATGGCATATATTCCTCCACTCAAAAATATATTATATGATGGTTTCAACATATAAACCATATAATATATATCCAAATCTCAACTAATTTCATCTCTTCAAAAATGCCACCATTAAAAAAAAACTCATTATATACACCGTTGAAATTCTCATTATATAATGGCCATCCAAAAATTTCAACGAACTTTAATACTACCACCATTTTCAAAGGAATTGAATGTGCTTCATAATATATATCACCATATACATTCACCACACCTCGAACTTGTGCCTGAAACTGTAGCAGTGAATTTGCAACCAGTTTGAAAATCGAATTGGTAGGAGCGTCAATGCACCGGACAAGGGTGGGTTGTGGTATGATTGAGCCCAACTCTGCACTTGAAGGAGATTATAATACCCCAACAGTCTTTAATGATGTGACAACCAGAGCTATGGGAGTCTAACTAGGGAACAGTCGCAGATTTATGGTATGGGAGAGTGGATTTAGGGGAGAGCGGATGGTGTGGCAGCGTACAGCGAAGGGGAGTGGATGGGAGAGGCCGAGTACAGTGAAGCGTGTGATTTTTTAAGGGGAGAGGCTGAGTATGGCACTCACAGCAAAGGGTGTGATTGTTGAAGGGGAGAGGCCGAGTACAGCGAAGTGGAATTAGCACCGTTGAATGCAATCGAAGTGGATTGTGTAACACAGATATCCGAGCATTCAAGAATAGAGGCAGACTATCACGAAGGTATGGAGTAGTGGATGCATAGAGGGGATGGATGTGAGGGTACCCGTGGGATCTTAACCGTTCAGTGTGCGAGAGACCGGAGTAACCAGGAGGTGGGACGTTAACAGTGCGTTGTGTGAGAGACCGGAGTAACCACAAGTTGGTGTGAGGAGCATAATCAGTCCTCGTGGGGCCTCCAAGTGTTAACCAACAGCGTTCAGGTCAGCGTTCAGGCAACGTTCGGGCTTGAAAAATGAAAAAATAAAAAAATGCATATGACAGTATATGGAAGGTGGGTTGGGGCCTCAAGAGAAATGGCAGAGGTGTCAGTTTTGCAACATAGGCAGAAAGAAGTTACAAGGGTAAAAAGGGAAGCTAAAAATGAAGTGGGCTCTAATACCATGTCAGGCCAGGAGGTAACTCCTCAAAACCAATTGTCTTTGCATTAAGATTGTTCATAGATATATACAAGCAGAGAAAGACGCTTGGACTTTACCTCCTAGTGTTTTTTCATATTCCTATTCTTCATTATTTACTATTTACATTATTTACATATATTCACTCAATCCCAATGATTAGGTGTCAACAAAGACAATAGAAAATTTAGTAGGATGAAGTATAGGAAGGCTAAACTAAGTTGAATAAAGAGTTTGTGTCTGTGTTTTAGTTATTTTCTCATTCTTTATTTTTGTTTTTTATCTCTAATTTTTTCTGTAATTTTGATTTTTCATTATTATTACTTTTTTATATAAAAAACCCTATGAGTAAGATTATTTCATTTCCTATCCTATTGTGTAGGATTTGAGTAAAGGTATAAAACAACTAAAAATTGTATATGTCATTATTTTGTTCATTTATTAGAAATGATTAATTTTATATAGGTTATAGTTTTTATTGATAAAGTTTAAAAGTTCTAAGTTTTTGTCTTTGTTTTGTTGAATTCAAATGAGACAATTATTGGTGAGATTACAATTCTCCATTACTTAAATTGCATTTTTCAAAGCATAAATGGATTTAGCACCTGAATAACCACAAGAAACTAGACTCACCAACTCAAGTTTGCAATTTTAACAAATTCTGAATAGATTTTGAGTCAATTTTACCAAAAAATAAAAAACAAACTAACAAAATTTGAACTAAGTTACTTCTATATTTGTCCATACTTTTGTATTTTTTTCATACATTTGGAAATGGTTCTCATAAACTGAGTCATTAAAGTTATGCCTAAATTTTTTATTTCATATAAAATGTCATCTATATGTTAATTGAAATTTATTGTATTCAAAATTTTGTGGTTGCACTATTGATTATTGGATTTGAAAATAATTCAAATCTAATAACATATACACTATTTGCAATAACATTAAATGCTTGACAAGCAAGTAAATAAATGCCTCCTAGCATACACTGAGCTCATACACTGAGCTCATGTTTTCATAATAGTATAATTTACAATTCCTCTTCTCACATTCATTATGGACGATCTCATGCTTTTAATGCTTTGTTTATATGTCATTTTGATTTTTGGCATTCCACAAAGTTATCGTTTTCTCTGTTTCCATTAATCATTGAATGCGATGCTTACATGTGTGTTGTTAGAAGTTCACCGACAACTATAAAAACTTAGGGCTAATCAAAGGCAAATATTAAGCACCATATACTAAACCAATGATTGGTTCAGTACATTTTCATCCTGTACTTGAATATCACTTTATTCTTATCCAAAAGAACAAAATGTAACGCAATGACTTAGTGTATGGTGCTTACTATTTGCTCTATTCAAATATATATACATACATGTGACGTGGACACTAGTAACAGTGATAGGGTAAGCTACAAGTGCGTGGCCCACCATGTGACTCGTGGAAAGGAATCTAAGGAGCCGGTGGCTCCACGTGTATTCAGAATCCACGCGAAATTCTATTGAATGATGATGATATCTCGCCATACGTTTTTTAATATTTCTGTTACATGTCGTTACGATTCCTGACATTTCACAAAATTATCGCTTTCTTTGTTTGTTAAAAACAAACCATTCCTGCTCGTGGGCTCGGAGCTGACGGGCATTCGGTCATATGGCGGGCTACAAGCGCAGCCACTCATGTGACTTGTGTCGTCATCGTGGGACCGCCTGGCGAGGCATCTAAGGAACCGGTCAGCATCCATGAAATTGCGTGGGATGATGGCGATGTCCACGTGTTCCCAACACAAATTTTTCTTACAAACTTTTGTTCTTTCAAAAACCCACTACTCGCTGGGTCACCATAAACTTGTGGACCTAAGGCAACGTTGTCTTAATATCTGGCAACTATGATTATCAAAAAAAAATTAATAAGGAATTTAGTGATATTGTTAGTTTTAGTTATTTAAAATATATAAATAAAGTTAGGGTTTTTAAAATGTTAAATATATTATTTTAATATAAATTCAACGATTTAACTCTATTATTTTGATAAATTTTAATTAAATTTTGAGGGGGTGATTTATCACTTTGCAAAAAGCTATAAAGGCAGCCTTTAGTGCACTTTTGAGATCTCTAAGGATCACATGTAGGACAAGGTTCCAATGGGAGCCATTTGGCTAGTTCAAAGCGCAAGGTGTTTATTTGTACATCAAATCGTGAGGAGTTTAGGGATTGCATTGAAGTTGTCCCTAGTGAAAGCATAACTCGGGCAATTATTCTCTCTTATGCATTTACTCTGCATAGATGAAAATGGAGGCTCTCCTTCAATGGTGTCAGGTTTCCCAAAAGACTCAACGTACACATAGGGTGGGTTGGGCAAGGTTGTCTATTCTTGATAGCATTTATATAGCTTTGTTGATTTGTTAGGCAATCCAAAAGGGAAAAAGCCTTAACGGTTAAGTTCATTATGCTCTGCAAGTTGAAGGACTAGGCCTCCCTGGCTTAGACGCTTTGTCTTTGAAAGCAATGGGTTACCCTCAACACTCTACACGCCATCCTTCTCTTCACTGCAGACAACACAAGCCCCTTAGCCCCGTTGCAACAAGCCTCACTCCACTCAAATATGATATTGTCCTCATCATTATTTTTATGTTTCCAATTTCCCATCTAGTTTTATTGCATGGAGTTATACAATTCTTAGTTTGTCAATCTCTGCTTTAAAGCTCACCCCCACTTCTTGTATCTCCCTTTTATTCATGCTCTCACCTTCTACTACCTTTGTCTCCTTCACCTCTCTACATTGCTCCTTCCACCGTACACTCCAGTTGATAGCTTTACACTTTTCTTGCTTTCTCTCTAATTTCGAGGGACATATCTCATTTGAGAAGACGAAGTGGGGTTCGCGATGCTCCAGACAACTCACGAGCCCAGGCCCAAGCCCAAGCCTCAGTAGACCATTTGCAATGAGAATGCTCCCTTGATTGTTCAATATGAATTATTAGACATTAAGCAAGAATTGGTTGATGAGAGAGTTGAAATGACGAACTCAAAAGTTATGGCAGATGTGGAGGTTTGGGTCCCTGATCTGGGGACACCAAGATCTCGTTGCAATTAGTACCTACACAAGATGGATTTATACTAGCATATCAAACACTTGTTGGGACTTGGGAGAGGTCTTGTTCAACCTTAATGAGAGCAGGGATAAGCTCCTCCTTCGCATGGAGGAGCTCCACCTACTTTACCAAATTATGGACAACCAATTGCAGCGCTTTGAAACATCATTTCTCTTAGATAAAGATCTGCCACCTCCTTCCTACTCCTATTGGTTGATTGCATGGTCTCTTTGTGGCATAAGTCTGCCATCCATAAGCCTAGTAACACCTACAGCCTATAACTTGTGTGCACATCTACAACCTTTTGTTTACCTAGCTATCATGGCTTTTACAGCCAATTTTGTATCTTTTGTAATGAGCCCGACTACCACCAACTCAATCCATGGTATTTTAGATATTGCAATTTAATCCATGACCAATCTTTTGAACTTGGTTTCCACTTAAACAAGCTAAAACAGGTCAAGGATTCACTCCACATAATTTGTACATATATATTGGTATAAATATAAAATTGTGAATTAAAAAATAAAAATAATTTTAATTAAATTTAGAAAATAAATAATAATATATTATTAATAAATAGTAAATTAATTTAATTCTTAATAAAAACAATCCATTTCATTTCATTGAAAAAAAGCAAACAAACAAAAAACAAAACCAAAACAAATAAAACATTGTTTTTTTAACTCACTTTTATATAAATCAATCTTATAATATTTACTTATATAATATGGGAAGATTATATATGATAATAATAAGTTAAAAATAAAATTATTTATATTATTAAAACAAAACACAACAAATAAAACATTGTTTTTTTTTAACTCCCTTTTATGTAAATCAATCCTTATAATATTTACTTATATAAATAAGTTGGGAAGATATATTATGGATAATAATAAGTTAAAAATAAATTATTATTATTAGTTGATTTTTTTTTAAATTGAATGGTATGTTATAAGTTCTTGTAAATTTGTGAAAACTTTCACTTATGACACATTGTATTTAAAAACTTTATTCCATTTCAAAAAGATGCATATCAACTCAATTTTATGAAATAGGTAAATTAATGTAAAACTTTATCTTATTAATAAAAATTAATTAAAAATTAAAGACTATTTTTTTCAATTAATTCTATTGTAAATATTATATATTATACATTTTAACAAAGGAAAAACTTATTATAATTTAGTTGTCAAATCAGCAATGAGGACAACTATTACTAATTATTATCTGCGAATGCAAGTTGATTTATCATTGTTATTCTCATTGGTAGTCCATAAAGGGGCAAACTTCCACTCCTACCAGATGCCTCTAGGTCTTGGGTCGTTAACTTGTTCCCTTAGGTCCAAAGAAAACGAACTCTTACCCAAGCAGAAACATTTTTAGGGTATATATTATACATATATTATATTGTTAAATACATACTATTTTTAAATTAAATTATAAACTTTTAATATTCAATATTGCTATGTTTAATTCTTCCTTTAGATCTTGAGAAATTTATAAATTTATTTTATTTTTTGTATCTTTAGAAGTTTTTTAATAAATTTGATTAGAAAAGATACTTGAAAAACAACAAAAACATTTATAGTTATGCTATATTTATAACAATTTTAAACTAAGTTATTATTTTTGAAATGAATGTCAAGATTTTTAAAGTTTGATGATGATGATGATGTTGATGACGACGACGATGATGAATGTCCACTGAACCCTGCATGATCTACTAGACTTTAAGAAGGTAAGAGATTAATCAAAATTCTTCAACATTTTATTTCAATGTTAAAAAAGAAGAGAGAAAAGCATTCCAAAATCACTATAATTTTTATTGACGTAAAAGGTCAAGAAGGTTGGTAGTGTGACAAGTATTTTGAAAATTAGATTGAATATGAATATAAGATGGATAATCTAAGAGAAAATGTTTTTCATTTTCAATCCTCTTAGGATTGAATCGGTGATAGGCTCTTTCATCCCATGGCATTTTGAGAACCGACTAACACCCAATTTCGCTATGAAACTCACGTGAATTAGTTCTTATATTAACAATGTTCATTTTCCTCTTAACATTAGTCAAGACAAAAATATAATTTCAGTTTTCGAGATTGGGGTTGATTGTCTCCTTATAATATCTTAGTTTCCTTTTTACATCTAACTCTCTATCGCCCCATAATTTCTCTTAAGTTTGGAAGTAATAATATTTTTAACATTATTCAGATTATTCAAGATGATCTCCTCCTTTGTTTCCTAAGGGTCTAGAGAAGGGCATCCTTATGACACCCTTGCTTGAAGGTGGGGATTTTGGCTAGAGTTAGAAGTAACTTTAGAGAACTTCTTGGCATCCATGTTGTATAACTTTCTTATACATAAGGTACCTAGTCATAGTGATGCTTTCAATGGGCGGGGAAAGGTTTTCTTCAATTAGGAGGATAGGGTAGGGAGTATTTCCTTTAATATTGAGGTTGATGGTTATAAATTGTTTTTGAATTTGTTCAATATTCCTCCACAATCCTCTAGATATACTACAACTCTAAACCTTGTAAATTTGGCAGCTCAGAGACAAATTTGTAGGTTTTAACCCCGTACAGAAATTACCTGCATACAAATTCTAAATCACAGGAAAAATAAAAATGTGAGAGCATAACACATAAAACACATATACACTGAGATTTCCCACTGGATCCCAAAACCGGGACTACCAGCTTGATTTTTCATTATGTTCCTTTCAATGTTACAATACATATTTATACATGTCGAAGCATCCAATATCATGGACCGAAAACCATAGGTAGGTTCGCCCAACCTAATATAGGGTCCAAAAAAAAAATGTCCCGGGGCGCTGCCCCGGACCCCGTAGAGGGGGGCTACCAGCCCCCCTTTAACCCCTCGGTTCACTACGTAGGTTAGTTGTGGAAAGAATATAACACAGCCCAACAATCTCCCACTTGTTGTTTTCTTTCCACAAGAGAGCTTAATCATTTTTCCACCCCTGAAACACCCATTGTTTCTCTACACCAAGAGAACTTCTCAGAGCTCATAGATTTTGTCAATGC
>APFE031729970.1:0-35706 GCA_000404065.3 Pinus taeda | reverse complement strand
GATGGTTCGAGGAGCACTAGTATTGATGCGGGGAGTTCGGATTGGAACTCTGTACAAGCTGCAAGGTAGCACTGTTGTTGACGGGTGCAATAGTTCTTTGGTTCCTGAAAATGGAGCAGAAAATCTAGTGGTCTCTGGAGAGAAGACCATGTTGTGGCATCAAAGGCTTGGACATATTGGAGAGAAGGGCCTTCGAATACTTCATGGTAAAGGTATGGTAGAAGGTTATGAGTAATAGCTCTCTGGATTTTGATTTCTGTCAAAATTGTGTATATGGGAAGCAGAATCAGGTGAGTTTCCCCTCTAGTGGTAAGAGGACGAAACATATTAGAGCTTGTGCACAGTCATGTGTTTGGACCTGTGAAAGTTCCATCACTGGGTAAGTCTGTGTACTATGTATCATTTATAGATGACTTCTCAAGGAATACATGGATATATTTCCTTAAGAAGAATCTGAAGTCTTTGACAGGTTTAAAGAATTTAAGGCTCTGGTGGAAAATCAGACAGAGAAGAAGATAAAGGTGCTGAGGACAGATAATGGTGGAGAAATCTGCAGCAAGGAATTTGAAGAATTTTGTAAGAAGTGTGGTATAGCACGGCAGAAGACTACTCCATATACACCTCAACAAAATGGAGTTGCAGAAAGAATGAACAAGACGTTGATGGAAAGGGCAAGAAGCATGCTCAGTGGTGCCGGGTTAGGACAGGAATTCTGGGCAGAGGCGGTGGATATCACATGTTACTTGGTCAACAGATCACCTTCATCAGCGTTGGAGGATAAGACTCCACAAGAAGTATGGACTGGTAAGAAACCCTCTCTTTCACATCTGAGGGTATTTGGATGTGATGCATATGTACATGTTCCAAAGGAGAAACGAACCAAGTTGGATAGTAAATCTGAAAATGCATCTTTATTGGGTATAAGGATGGTTTAAAGGGTTATAAGCTTTGGAACCCAGTCACACGGAAGGTTGTGTACAATCGAGATGTGGTGTTCAGAGAGGTGAAAGATGTTATTAAACATGAATTCCAACCAAAGGAACCTCTGAAGATAGAGTTTGAACTAAAGGAGGAAGAATCAGACTCTATAGCAGAGGAGGAATTAGAAGATGAAGAGCCACAAACTCCGGCTATGAGAAGATCAGCTTGAGAAAGAAGGCAGCCAGAAAGGTATTTTCCATCTGCTTTCTGTTCAAATTTTGCTTTGTCTGTTACTGATGATGATCCCAGAACTGTGAAGGAAGTAGTAGATTCAGAGGATGGAAAACTCTGGAAAGAGGCCATGGTTGATGAAATGGCATCTTTGCACAAAAATGAGGCTTGGGATCTGGTGGAGTTGCCGGATGGAAGGAAACCCATTGGTAGCAAATGGGTTTCAAAAAGAAGACAAATGCAGAATGAAAAGTGGAGAAATATAAAGCTCAGTTGTTAGCAAAAGGTTATTCCTAGGTGTCAGGAATTGATTTTGGTGATATTTTTTCTCTTGTTGCCAAGGTAACTTCTATTAGATTACTTTTATCTGTTGCTATTGCTTTTCATTTTGAGGTAGAACAGATGGAAGTGAAGACAACCTTTCTTCACGAAGATCTGGAAGAGGAAATCTACATGAAGCAACCTGAAGGCTTTGCAACGAAGGGTAAGAGAGAACCGGTATGCATGTTAAAGAAGTCTCTGTATGGGTTAAAATAGTCACCATGGATGTGGTATAAGAAATTTGATACATTTATACGGGGACTTGGCTTCAGTAGAAGCAAAGCAGATCACTGTGTGTATTTTAAATTAAATGGTGACCGTGTTACTTATCTGGTCTTGTATGTGGATGATATGTTGCTGGTTGGAAATGACAAAGAAATTATCCAAGATTTGAAGACCCAATTGTCCTCCAAATTTGACATGAAAGACCTTGGTGCTGCAAACTAAATTTTGGGCATGGAAATTAAAAGAGATCGGGCAAAGAGGAAGCTCTAGTTAAACCAAAGGAATTATGTCGAGATAATACTGCAGAGGTTTAATATGCAGGATAGTAAACCAGTGAAGGTTCCTATTCCTGTAGGTGTGAGGTTATCTACTGAACAATGTCCCAAGACACAAGAAGAGAAAGAGGACATGTCCCATGTTTTGTATGCAAGTGCAGTCGGTAACATGATGTATGCAATGGTCTATACTAGACCAGCCATTGCACATGTAGTGGGAGTAATGAGTAAGTTTATGTCAAAAACAGGAAAGGAGCATTGGATAGCAGTGAAACGGGTTTTCAAGTATTTGCGTGGCACTAGTGATTATGGTCTGTGCTATCAAGGAAGACCAGGATTGGACAGAGTGTTGGATATTCATGGCTTTGTTGATGTAGACTGGGCTGGAGATCTGGATCAAAGAAGATTTGCAAGTGGTTATGTGTTTAACCTATTTGGAGGTGCAGTTAGTTGGATGAGTAAGAAACAATCTGTAGTGGCACTATCAACTATAGAGGCAGAATACATCGCAGCCACTCATGCAAGCAAGGAAGCAGTTTGGTTGTAGAGATTGTGTTCAAGTATGGGGTTAGTACAGGAAGCTATAAGGATAGACTGTGACAGCCAAAGTGCAATTTTCTTGGCAAAGAACCCTACATATCATTCAAAGGCAAAGCACATTGATGTTCAGTATCACTTTGTGAGGGATATGATAGAAGACAAAAAGGTGTCGCTGGTAAAGATGGACACTTTGAAGAATACTATAGATGCATTGACAAAATCTATGAGATCTGAGAATTTCTCTTGGTGTAGAGAGACAATGGGCATTTCAAGCCTGGGAAAATGACTAAGCTCTCTTATGACCCCCTATGGAAAGAAAACAACAAGTGGGAGAATGTTGGGTTGTGTTATATTCTTTCCACGTAGTTAACAAGTAGTTTTGAAGGGCACCCGTAACAAATTTTGGTTTTGGATCCTATGTTAGGTTGGGTAGACCCACCTATGGTGTTGTGCATGATTTTCGCACATGTCTTTTGACGTGATGGTTTTCAGTCCATGTTATTGGATGCGATGGTTTCCAGTACATGTTATTGGATGCTTCGGCATGTATAAAAATGTATTGTAACATTGAAAGGAACATAATGAAAAATCAAGTTGGTGGTCCCGGTTTTGGGATCCAAGGGAAAATCTCTATGTATATGTGTTTTATGTGTTATGCTATTGCATAGTTTATTTTTTGTGTTCTAGCATTCATATGCAGGTAATTTATGTACGGGTTAAAACCTACAAGTTGCATCAGAAATTTGTTATTATTTGATATTGCAATCATTTCAGAAAATTAGAGTGAGTAGGAGTGTGAATAAGCTCAACATTTTGTGCATCCTTTTCAGCCATATTTTTCAAAATTTATTTTGTACCAGAGTTTTTAGTTTTCCGTATACATTTCATATTTCAGCTTGAAGAATGAATTTGATTCAATTTGAAGATTGGAATATATTATCAATTGGTTTTCAGTTGCAGTGTTAGAGAATTTTGCAGGTTTGGGATCAACCCAATGGATTAGGCTACTAGTCTATGATGTTATTGACACCTCACAAAGAGGATTCCATCTCCATTGTAGCAACTATTAGTGTCCTATAATTTATAGGATCAATTGATGATTAACTATTGATTCTTTTTTATATGACATATTGCAAATTATTTCCAAGAAAATGAAAACATAGAAAAATAAAAGAAATGTTAGAAAAAGAAAGAAAGGGGATACAAAAATATAAAAAGACACACACACACACACACAGGTGTGTGTGTGTGTGAAAAATGAAAGAAATAAAAAAATATATGAGAAAAAATTAAAATACCCCAAGAAGTTAGCAAATTTAAATGTCACAACATTTCAAAAAAAAAAATACATGAGAAGTACCTTTAGAAAGTTTAATACTGTGCAACTAGTTTAAATGCCACATATTAGAGTTGAAAAAGATAAGTATGATTAATTCTTTAATTAGACCATTTAAGCGTGATTAAACTTACGTCAATAAAGTGTGTTTAGTCAAAATAAATAATTATTTAACCACAACATGTAATCGTGGTTAAATTAGAGTTAAATAAAGTTAATATAGTTAAAAATAAAGTTAAATATTTGACTTCAAGGTGTAAACGCTGTTAAATTAGTTTTTATGAAGTTTAATTAGTTTTAAATAAAGTTATTGTATTTTATAAAATCATGATTTGTAATAGTTTAATAGAGTATATATTTGATTCGACATATTTTTCTCTTGTAATAAAGTTGGTGCAGATCTAAACGACCGAGATCTCACCCACCGAGATCAACGATAGGTAATGAGTTCAGACCCCGAACCCGCCCTTGCCACTCCAACGGTTAACCAAAGGGGGGGGGGCTCCGAAAAGAATTTTCCCCACCCACCGCCTTTGCAACGTGTCAACTCCAGATCCATTTCAAACACCCCCCGCCCCCAAACTTAAACCATTTACCAGCCCAATCCACTCCCCTTCTGCCAAGTGGCACCTCCCTTCCCCACCTCACTCATATATGATGTCGCCACATGGAATTTCCCTATCTGGTTGTCTCCCCTCATTGTCACATCCTCTCCCACTCCATGTCAACTCACACCCACCACATGGCAGCCCCATTCTACCATTATGTAACTGTTCCCACGATAATAGACCCACTCCGTTAATGGCCTATTTGCAACGGTAATATATTTCACTTATAAATTAAACCAAAACCCATTATGTCACCCTCAATTTGTTGTTCCAATATATTAGTGATCATATCATGTTCCAGTGCACAATCAGTAGATTAGAAATTGTTACAGCGTCCAATCAGTGAACCAAATTGCCACTATGACTTGTTATCAAGCTAATTTACCTCTGCATCTCAGATACCAGTCTTCGACCAACCTTTCCCGGGTAATTCAAAATATTTTGTTCATTTCCCTTCTATTATGGCTCCTAAAGGAAAAAATAATGCTACAGAGGAAAACTCGCTTCTACCCCCTATCATTGATTTGGACCATGAACCCCTAGTAGACCAAGTGTATAAAATTATTGAAACCAGTTGTGAGTTCGACCTTTATGAACTCCACAACTAGTTAAAGAATAACTTTGTAGACCTTAGATGAATTATTTTTCTGGGACTCCTCCCTACCCCAATTCATTTTCTCTCAGACCTACCACTTCCTTGAGTTTAATTCATGCTACCAATTTCGCCATATTCCTAGTCAGAGGGAAATTATGGCCCAAAATAATGACATTGTTTTTATAATCACCTCTGAATCCATCTCCCACATGCTCCAAATTCAAAACTCTATAGCTATGAAACCTTTTACAATAGATTCCCTCATGGAATTCTACAAAAACCTCACATTCCCACATAGAGAAAAGACTTTTGAAACATTCGTTCTTAAGGATGCCCAATTACCTAAGAAAAATACTCCCTATTCGTACTTCATGTTCCATGAGATGAAAAAGAAAATTGTCTCCATTGTTTGATGTTTACTTGACTACCAATCCATTCAGTGGTTTGATGAGGCCATCATTGGTTTTTTATCAATCTTTACAATAGGTGAAAAACACTCCATCTTCAACTATAGTGACTTTCTAGTAGATGAAATCCATGAGAAGTTCATGAAAATTTCTATAGAGGTAACTTTTAAATATGGTTCAATCCTAGTTTATCTATTTTTATACCATCTAGCAGATAGGTTTCAATTTCCTCTATAAAAATTAGATGAGCAAGAAAATGTTCAATTAGTAATTCATTGGACTTCCTTGGTAAGGAAACATTCCAATGAGTTTATGCTCAATGAGTATGTTGATCAATTCTTATATACAATATCTTTCTTATTAAATAGTAATGTGGGGCCAAGGACAAGGCCTAAAATCAAAAGATTTTTTCACTTGAGTGAGCAGACCAAAACAAGTGACTGGTACTTGTACCAAAATTACACAGAAATCAAGGTCTGTGGGTGTGAATTGCCACCTTACAGTTTACAAAAGATTGTTCGAATTAGAATTTTCACATTAGATTACATAAGACAGATGATTAACATGGATGAGATGCATTTTGTGGTAGCAAAGAAGAAATCCCAATTAAGATCAAAGCATAGGTGGGCCCTTTCATCTGCAATACTAAGGTAGTAGCTAAAGAAGCAAACATCCTCCTAAAAAAATGAAATTCAAACTCAGTTTCACCTGGTCATATGACTCCTTGGGAGTGATTTCAAAGCTGAGAGTAGAACAGAAGACTACTCCCTACATTCATAATCACAGGCCAAAGATTGAAAAATTCATGAACCCTTATAAATGGTTGGAAAACATCTTGCAAGAGGTAGAAGAACAGGGCTTATCAACAACTACAGCACACACTCCTACACCATAGGAGAATCATGACAAGAGGCCAAGGGAATCACTTTCCCCTTCAGTCATAAAAATCCAGGGAAAGGAGTTCAAACTTTACAAGAAGAGACAAAAGACCAATTAAACAGAAGAATCATTTCAAGAGGAAAATGTACAGTCCACTATTATTTTTATAACCCCCCATACTTCTTCCAGGAATGAAGATATTTTGTAGGATATCCATCTTCTTCGACCTCCCAAGAGCCACTAGATACCTCTCAGTCAACAGAATTGGTTCATGACCAAGTTGGACCAAATATATTTGCCAAGTATAGAGAAATTAAAAACAAGAATGAGATGCTAAAAGCTACAACTTATACATAGTTTTGGAAGAAGACAACATCCACACAACATAGGCTATTAGAAAATTATATATTATAGAGCAATGGAACACATAAAATATTGCAAAAATATAAACACAGAAAATGCATAAAACAAGAGAGACACAAATATATGTGGTTCATCCAATTTGGGCTACGTCCACAGAGAAACAACCAGTCCTTCCTTTTATATTATCCAGCAAAATGAAGAGATACAACCTACACCAGATAAGTTGTAATTCCCTCTACGCTCTCACACAATCTTCTCTCTCTTCCTTGCTCAGAATACACATCTACATAGATGCAATACAATTCCCTCTTCGCTCTCACACAATCTTCTCTCTCTTCCTTGCTCAGAATGCACATCTGCATAGATGCAATACAATTCCCTCATATATAGTGAGGGGTTTCCTTGTAGGGAAAATAACCCTAAATTAAACATAGTTTCTACCGTCAAAACTCTGCCTAATGAACGACCCAGATTGACTACGAAATTACAACATTTTACAAGGCAATTTTACATCTATTTTTCACTTCAAGGGAACTACCCCTAATCCCCTGTTGAGCGGGTCTCCAAATAATTATCGTCGGCCCCCCTAGACCCCCATGGTGATGTACATTTTATGGGTGGCGTTGCTGCCACTTTACAAAATGGGGTCCAATGTGGCGATATCTCTGAAAAAGGAAGATAATCAAGCTCCACACCCAACATAGGCTACTCTCTGCCTTTAACATAGAAAAAGGGAAAATGCACATAACCTTCCTATAGGCTGAGGTTCATTTCTCAAAAACTCCAGAAGACTAAAAGAAATCAATATCTTCCTTCAATACTGAAAAAATTCATCCAATTGATCAAATAGACCCGCATAAGAAGACATGGGAGATGTTGTACTCAACCTTGACAACTTCAACAATGGAAGCTTCGAGGCTACAAGCTTCAGTCAACAACATTCAGTCCCAACTCAAATTAGAGAAAATATCCTCTCTGGCTAAAGACACAAAATCAAGCCTTCAAAAGATGTAGTAATTAAATTGGGATATGATCCCAACAATGTTAAATGTGTAGAGGAGATTATCAGAAGGGAAAATGCTAATATTGCAACACTCAAGAAGAAACTCAAGCTTCCCTCCATAGAAAACTCACATACTAAGGAAGTTGGACTATTAAAGAAGGAAAAGGGACACATGTTCAAAATTATCATTAAACAAAGTCGACAAATCAAAGAAATGGAGGTTTAGATGGAGAGATTGTTAAAGGAGAGAGAAAAAACAACACAGTTTGTAGCCATTCGATTGACAACAGTTCACATTACATCTACATCAACAGTAAGGGCATCCACTTCAACATCCATCACATTTGAGGCACAATCTATGGATTCTTCAGAAGTTCTAATCAAAGCAATGGATGACCTATCGATCAGAGGACAAGAAATTGAGAAGCTAAAAACTTGGCTAAATAATAACCAGGAGCAGAAGTTGAAAATTAACAGTGCATACCTAGCAAAGCTACAAAAGACTCATAAATTAACTAAAAGATTTGAACAATTGCAGAATGAGTTTGCAATGGCATAAACACTGGCATAACAAAAAAAAAGTATTTGTATATAAATAAATGAGGCCATGACTGAAATACGACCCTCTATTGAGATCAATTTTGAATAGGAGGAATTAGTACAGAGATCTAAAGGAGTCACTGAAGAGGTGAAATAAGATTTAGCACATAAGCCAGGTGAAGCCACTACTTTAATAATGATATTGAATTTGAAGACCAAAGAATAATTGGAGGAATTTGAGATTGAAAACAAGACAAAGAAAATTTTGGAGGTGAGGAGGGTCCTTACAAAAAGGAACCTTATGCTTCAGCTAGAAAACAAGTACCACAACCTAGATTCTATCATTCAGAAGTTTGACAGATAATTCAATGTGTTAAATCTAAAGGGATTGCCGTGTTTGATAGGAATTGGATAGAAGGTGATCACGTTAGATGATTATCAGAAGAAGTTGTATACCATAGCTAGGTATAATTCAAAGTTTTCTACTATCAAAGGAGGCATCACAATAAAACAGTTCATAGAAGCTTTGGATTTGGATTTTCTTATCAAACATGAGATAAATCACTTATTCATTGTCAAGCCTAATTTTCAAAAGTACACTGAGGTGGATGAAACCTACAGGAAGCTTGTTAAATTCTTCACTCCAAATGGGACAAATTGGGTGAGTTACTTGGGTAAAACAATTTTTCACCTTCAACATCAAAGCAACATTTTTTTCAAGTGAAGTGATCACTAGCAATTCTCAAAGATAGTGGTAGAGGACTACAACAATTTTAGTTGCCTACTCTTTTCTATTTTTGTAAACTGTTTTAGGATTTTTTGTAAAAATCTTAATATTTCCAAGCAAGATATTTTTATAAGTTTTGTATAAATACTTCATAATTCAAAGTAGAAATGTTGGGACTTGTATCAAGAAATCATACTTTGATGTAAAGTTTTTCACTTAGCTAAAAGTGATCATTTCATTAATACAAAATATTGTTCCAGGATTCATGTGTCAGGTGAATTGGTGATGTTCTTTCTCTTGTAAACTTGTTATATCTCTATTTCTCATGTCTTTCTTATTTTTATCATTTGAAAGAAGATGAAGGTTTGAACTTGTATAATTACACTCTGTCTCAGCTTATAAGAAATATATATGTTTTCAAACTAAGATTAAATATATAATTCATGTTAAAATGCTCTATGTTTAATTGAATCTAAATATTTTCCTCCCTTTCATTCCACAAACTTTCAAAGATCCAATAACCTGCCTACTTTGCCATGTTTCAATATGTTCTAATATTTTAGTATCTGATCACCCTAAGACTTTGACTCCATTTCCCAATGGCCTTTCCTTGCAATTTCAACCAAACATTTCAAAAAACAAAAATTTGAACCTAATAACTAGCCTAAAATCCCACAACAACAAATATAAATCCACTAGAAAGATCTTTGTCTGAGCTTAGAAGGGCTAGCTTCTAATCTTAAAAGTGGTTCTATGGTTACCTGTGGGTTTCTTCCATAGCCTTAAGAAATTATAGAGTGATAACATTCTAAAGACCATACTCGGGATAAAGGTTTCATCTTACCCAGGAAATACTATTAAGTTGCAAATCTGGTTGTTGATGGTGAACAATAGTCAGACATATGAAGGCTGAAACATTCACCTAGCTTATCTAAAGACTCCACTAGAAACAGGATCCAAAAATCAAGATGAGTTCTCATTCTCGGAGGTATGCTCCTATGCATCGCATTCATATTCCTGGCTTTCCAAATCACATGCCTAGTGTAAGTTAGCAAACTTATTTACCTACCTTCAGAGAAAAAAAGGGAGATGCTGTTGCTTTGAACCTGATTAGGTTTCATATGCACATATGCAAGTTTAAAGTTAAATTTCACGAAGACTGTCTTATGAAGATTTTCATGGTGCCCTTGGAGGAAAATTCACAATCATGGTATGAAAACTCACCAATTAATTGTTTATGTTTTGTTAGATATTTTCATACAATATTTTATGAGAGATATAAAGAACATCATCCTTCTTTGTCGTTGTTCAAATATTGTTGCACACATTTTAAAATTTTTATTGAGGATTTGGAAAGTTTTTATGAAGATGATCAATTTATGGATGATGAGATTATAGAGGCTATTCATGAGAGACCTTTAAAATATGAAGAAGATGAAGATGAAAGGGAACTCAAATTTAAAGATTATAGTCCTGCTCTATCCCCTGAAATTGATGAAAATTTGTAACAACCTTGCAATTTTTTATGTGGTCATGATAAAGATGAATATATTCAGAATATGGATGTGGAAACTCATGTTTTGTCCCTTGTATCTTATGAAAATTTTCATATTTTAAGAAACCAATATATAAATGAAGATTGTCATTCAATTTTTGATTGAGACTTTTCATTTTTTGAATTTTTATTTCAAAAAGAATCTTGTCAAGTTCAAATTTATGAAGTTGTATGTATGGAAAATTTAGATAGTGAACCTGCACATGAGAGTTTTCAAATGAATTCAAATGAGGATAAGCATAATAGCATACAAATTATGTCAATCAACTCTTCAATACAAGAAATTTTTTTCATTGAGTTCCAAGGAGATGCTAAAGAGCAGCAAGTTCTTTTGGATCCTTCAGATGATGAAAAAAATGTTTATGATCTTACATCCATTGAAAACACAAAACCAAAAACTGCAGAAAAGCACAAAGACATTTTTATTCAAGTATATGAGAATTCATTTTCATGCATTGAACAACAAAGGGAAATTATCCATAATTTTGAGGATCCTTTGGAAAACATATTGGAATCTTCAAAGAAACTGAATTTTGTGCTGGTTATGGACTGTGAAGAAGGTTTTAGTGGGAAGTTTGAATTACTAGTTTCTGAGTTTATTTTTCTACTTGGAGGAGTGGAACGAAAGCTTCATTTAAGTAGCCATTTTCTTTACTGGTTGCATTGGAAATTTTTTATTGCTTGATATTGCAATCATTTCAGCAAATTCGAGTGAGTAGGAGTGTGAATAATTTCAACATTCTGAGCATATTTTTCAGCCATATTTTTCAAAGCTTTATTTCATAGAAGAGTTTTCAATTTTCAGTATACATTTTAGATTTTTGTTTGAAGAATGAATTTGATTCAATTTGAATATTGGAATAGATTATCAATTGGTTTTAAGTTGCCATGGGAGAGCATGTTACATGTTTGGGATCAACCCAATGGATCATGCTACTAGTCTACAGTGTACTTGACACCTCACAAAGAGGATTCCATCCCCATTGGAGCCATAGTTAGGGTCCTATAATGTATAGGATCAATTGATGATTAACTGTTGATTCCTTTTTATTTGACATATTGTAAATAATGTTCCATTTTGCAAATGATTTCCAAGAAAAAGAAAACATAGAAAAAAAAAAAGAACTGATAGAGAAACAAAAGAAAAAGAAAGAAAGGGGAACAAAAAGAAAAAAAGATATATGTATATGTGTGTGTGTGTGTGAAAAATGAAGGAAATAAAAAAATATATGAGAAAAAATGAAAATACCCCAATAAGTGAGAAAACTTAAATTCCACTGCATTAAAAAAAAAAATGCATGAGAAGTACCTTTAGAAATCTTAATGATATACAACTAATTTAAATGCCACTTTAGAGTTGAAAAAGATAAGTATGATTAATTGTTTAATAACACCATTTAAGCATGATTGTACTTGGGTCAATAAAGCTGTTTTAGTCAAAAGAAATAATTATTTAACCATACAGTGTAATCATGGATAAATTAGACTTAAATAAATTTAATATAGTTAAAAATAAAGATAAACATTTAACTGCACAGTGTAAACACGATCAATTTTGTTTTTATTAAGTTTCATTAGTTATAAATAAAGTTATCGCATTGTAAAACATCCCAATTTTTAACAGTTTAATAGAGTTTATATTTTATGTGACATATTTGTCTCTTGAAATATAGTTGGCACAGATCTAAATGGTCGATATCTCACTTGCCCAGATCAATGACACGTAATGAGTTCGGAACCCCACCCCCCACCCCTCTGACGGTTAACCAAACAGGGGGGTCTGAAAATTAGTTTCCACGCTCACTGCCTTTGCAACGTCTCACCTCCACATCCATTTCAGACCCTAGCCCCCCACCTCTAAAATCCATTTTCCCTCTCCTACCTGTATGACCGTTGACCCATGCACTCTCATTCCACTCCTCTTCTGCCAAGTGGCACCTCCTGTCCCCACCTCACTCTTATATGATTTTTCCACATGGTACTCTCCTATCCACTCCTCTCACCTTGTTGTCACATCCTCTCCTGCTCCACGTCAACTCACCCACACCACATGGCAACCTCGTTGCACCTATTATGTGACCATTCTCACGATGACGGACCTACTCCGTTAATGGACTAATCTCAATGGTAAGCTATTTCATGTTTAAATTAAGCCAAAACCTGTTTTGTTGCCCTCCTTTTATTGTTTTAATATATTAGTGGTCGAGCCTATTCCAGTGCATAGTCAACATACCAGAAACTATTACAGTGCCTAGTCAGTGAACCAATTTGCCATTGTGACCCATCAGCAAGATACTTTACCTCTGCACCTGAGATACTAGTCTCCGACCAGCATTTCCTGGGTAGTTCAAAGTCTCCTTTTCATTTCCCTTCCATTATGTCTCCTAAAGGAAAAACTAAGGCTACAAATAAAAACCCCCATCTAGCCCTATCCTTGATTTGGTCCATGAACCCCTAGTAGACCAAGAGTATAAAATTATTGAAACAAGTTGTGAGTTCGACCTTTATGAAATCCACAAATGGTTAAAGAATAAATTCATAGACCTCAGTGATGAATTGGGCCTGTGGGACTCCTCCCTACCCCAACTCATTTTCCTTCAGACCTACTACTTCCTTGAGTTCGTTTCATGGTGCCAATTCTACTATATTCCTAGTCAGAGGGAAATTGTGGCCCAAACTAATGACAACCTTTTCACAATCACCTCTGAATCCATCTTCCAAATTCTCCAAATTCAAAACTTTGAACCTATGAAACCTTTTACATTAGATTCCCTCATGGAATTCTACATGAACCTCACCTTCTCACACATAGCAACGATTTTTAAAACATTCTTCCTCGACAATGCCTAATTACCTAAGAAAAATACTCCATATTCATCCTCAATGTTCCCTGAGATGACCAAACAAATTATCTCCATTGTTTCATGTTTACTGAGCTACCAATCTGATTAGTGGGTTGATGAGGCCATCATTGGTCTTTTGGCAATCTTTACAAGAAGTGAAAAACACTCCATCTTCAACTACACTGAGTTTCTAGGAGATGCAATCCATGAGAACATTGTAAAATTTTCTATAGAGGGAACTTTTATATATTCTTCAATCCTAATTTATCTATTTTTATACCACTTGGAAGACAAGTTTCAATTTCCCCTACAAAAATTAGATGAGCAAGGAAATTCTCAATTAGCAATTCATTGAACTTCCTTGGTAACGAAGCATTCCAATGAGTATACCTTTAGTGAGTATGTTGATCAGTTATTATATACAATATCTTTCTTATTAAATAGTAATGTGGAGCCAAAGATAGGACCTGAAACCAAAATATTTCTTCATCTGAGTGAGAATACCAAAACAGATGACTGGTACATGTACCAGAATTACACAGAAATCAAGGTCTATGGGTGATAATTTCCACCTTACAGGTTACAAAAGTTTGTCCCAATGATAATTTTCTCCTCAAAGTGCATAAGAAATCCCATTTTAATATTGAAACACAGGTGGGCCCTTTCATCTGCAATACTAGGGTAGTAGCTAAACAAGCAGACATCCTCCTAAAGAAAATGAACTTCAAACTTAGTTTCACTTGGTTATATGACCCATTGGGAGTGATTTCAAAGCTAAGAGTAGAATAGAGCAATACTCCCTACATTGACACTCCCAGGCCGGAGATTGAAAAATTCATGAACCAGGATAAATTGCTGGAAAGTAGCTTGCAAGAGGTAGAAGAACATGTATTATCCACAACTACTGCACAAAATCCTACACCACAAGAGAAACATGACAAGAGGCCAAGGGAATACCTTTCCCCTTCAATGATAGAAATCATGGGAAAGGAGTTCAAAATTTACGAGAAGAGACAAAATACCATTCAAACAAGAAAATCATTTCAAGAGGAAAATGTACAATCCACTATTATATCGACAGACCCCCATACTTCTACCAGGAATGAAGATATTTTTGTAAGATCTCCATTATCTTTGGCTTCCGAAGAGCCATTAGATACCTCTTAGTAAGGGGAACTAGTTCATGACCAAGTTGAACCAAATATTTTTTACAAGTATAGAGAAATTAAAAAGAAGAATGAGATGCTAAAAGCTAAAACTTATACACAGTTCTGGAAGCAAACAACATCCTCACATCATAGGCTACTCTCTTCCTTTGACACAAAATAAGGGAAAATGTAGATAACCTTCCTGCAGGCTGAGGTCCTTTTTCCAAAAACTCCAAAAGATTACAAGAAATCAATCTTTTCCTTGAATATTGATCAAATAGACCTGCATAGGTAAACAAGGGATACGTTGTAATCAACCTTTACAACTTCAACAATGGCAATTTCTAGGTTGCAAGCTTCAATCAACAACATTCAGTCCCAACTCAAATTAGAGAAAATCTCTTCTCTAGCTAAAGGCACAAAAATAAAGTCTTTAGAAGATCTAGTAATTAAACTCAGATATGATCCCAACAATGTTATATCTATAGAGGTGATTATCAGAAGGAAAAATGTTGATATTGTAGCACTAAGGAAGTAGATCAAGCTTCCCTCCATATAAGAACCATAGACCAAGGAGGTTGGACAGTTAAAGAAGGAAATGGAAGACATGTTCCAAATTATTATTGAACAAAGTGGATAGATCAAAGAAATGGAGGTTTAGATGGAGATATTGTTAAAGGATAGAAAAAAAACAACATAGTTGGCAGTCATTCCATTGACATCAGTTCCTATTGAATCTACATCAACAACATGGGCATCCACCTCAACAACCATCATAGTTGAGGCACAATATATAGATTATTTAGAAGAACTAGTCAAAGAAATGGATGACCTATCAGTTAGAGGAAAGGAAATTGAGAAGCTAAAAACTCAACTAAATAATCTCCAGGAGAAGAAGTTGAAAATTGACAGTGCATACCTAGCAGAGCTGCAGAAGACTCATAAATTAACTCAGAAAATTGAATAGTTGGAGAATGAGTCTGAAATGGAACAAACAATGGCACATGCAAAAGAAAGTATTTGGATAGAAATAAATGAGGCCATGACTGAAATACAACCCTCTATTGAGATCATTTTTGAGTTGGAGGAATTAGTACAGAGATCTAAAAAAGTCATTGAAGGGGTGAAAGAGGATTTAGGATAGAAGCCAGGTGAAGCTACTATTTTAATCAAGATTTTGAATTCAAAGACCAAAGAAGAATTGAAGGAGTTTGAGATTGAAGATATGATAGAGACAATTTTGGAGGTAAGGAGAGTCCTTACAAAAAGTAACCTTATGCTTCAGCGGAAAACAAGTGGAACAACCTAGAGTCAGGAATTCAAAAGTTCCATAGAAAATTCAATGTGCTAAATCTAAAGGGGATGCTAGGTTTGATAGGAATTAGAGAGAAGTTGATAAGGTTATATGATTATCAGAAAAATTTGTATACCATAGCCAGGGATAATTAAACGTTTTCCACTATCAATGGAAGCATCACAGGAAAAGCATTCATGGAAGCTTTGGATTTTGATTTTCTTATCAAATATGAGATAAAGCACTTATTCATTGTCAAACCTATGTTTCAAAAGTACACCGAGGTGGATGAATCCTACAAGAAGCTTGTTAAATTATCCACTCCATATGAAGATAAATGGGACAAATTGGGCTAGTTACTTGGGTAAAATAGTTTTTCACCTTCAACATCAAATCAAAATTTTTATAGCTCGAGTCATCACCAACAATCGTCGAAGATATTGCCAGAGGACTACAACAATTTTATTTGCCTACATTTCTTTTCTATTTTTGTAAATTGTTTTAGGATATTTTTTAAAAATCTTAATATTTCAAACCAAGATATTATAATAATTTTTGTATTAATACCTCATAATTTGAAGTACAAATGTTGCGACTTGTATCAAGAAAGCATACTTTGATGTAAACGTGTTCACTAAGCTAAAAGTGATCATTTCATTAATACATAAGATCGTTCTAGGATTCATGTGTCAAGTGAATTGGTGATGCTTTTTCTCTTGTAAGCTTGATAGGTCTCTATTTTTCATATGTCTTTCTTATCTGTATTGCTTAAAAGAAGATGAAGGGTTGAACTTTTTTAATTAAACTTTGTCCTAGTTAATAAGCAATATATATGTTTTCAAACTAAGATTAAATATAGAATTCAAGTTAAAATATTCTATGTTTAATTGAATCTGAATTTTTTCCTCCCTTTTAGTCCACAAAACTTCAAATATCCATCAACCTACCTACCTTTCCCTGTTTCAATCGGTTCTGATATTTTTGTATATGATCACCCTAAGACTTTTATCCATTACCCAATGGCCTTTAATTGCAGTTTCAACCAAACATTTCAAAAACCCAAACTCTGAACCTAATAACTAGCCTAAAATCCCACAACAACAAATCTAAATCCAATAGAGAAATCCCTCTTTGAGTTTAGAAGGGATAGCTTCTAAGCTTAAAAGTAGTTCTGTGGTTACCTCTAGGTTTCTTTCATAGCCTTAGGAAATTATAGAGTGATAACAAAACACATCAATAAAAACTCATCCAAGGCTTTTAGAGGCCATCCACCTCAAACCATCAAATAGTGATTCCACCTCATGATTGGACATCACAAAACTATCAACAAATTGGTCTCCATCCAAGCCTTCCAGGGCTTCCAGAGAATTTGTCCAACCAAGGCTTCCAGGACTATTAACTCAACCCACAACTTATACAAGGCTTCCAAGACTAGTAACTCAACTCCACAAGGGCTTCCATAGTGTTTTTCCAACCAAGGATTCTAGGACTAGTAACTCAAACCAAGCTTTTACAAGGCTTCTAGAGCGCTTGTCCAACTAGGGATTCCAAGACTAATAACTCAAGACAAGCTAAAGAAACATGAGAAACAACCAAAACAAAACAATGTAAGTAAACCCACAACCACCATGTCTATCTAGGAAATGGCAAGGCTAGGCAATCCACCATCAATACTGACCATCCTTCATGCCAATAACAAATCACAATAGAAAATCCACATGCATATGTCATGCATGCCAAAACTAGTGAAGGAAACATACATGCAACTCAGTACCTGCAAGAAAATTTATGTAGCTATTGATCACGATGCCCTCTTGCAGTTTCCTACTCTCCCTTTTTCTTCTTTCTCCAAAAATCCAAGTATGCCACACCCACCAAGATTTGTCCAAGAAAACTCTAAGTCTCCAAGAGTATGAGAGAGAGAGAATAATGAGAGAGCTCGAAAAATGAATTGAACAAGTCTTTCCACTGATCCTCAAAAGTATTTTCATTAATGAGGCCTCTATTTTCTTCATTTTCCATTATTTTCCTTCATTTTCCTCCTCACATGTAACCTGTGACCTTTGAACTTCCTTTTATCCTAATTTCCATTATTTTCATAAATAAATGTCAATTAAAGCCTCATGTTTTTCCAAAATTGTAGCTATTTCCTTTGCCAATTTCCTTAGCCATAAACAACCAAATGAACACCCACATGAGGATGTCATGCCCAACTGTGGTCTTGTACATTTTTACATGGAATTTTTACTAGATTTGTTACAGAACGCTTCCCCATGGGGGAACACCATCCTCGGTGTTCAATGACATGTATAAGTAACAAGATTGTTGAAAACAAAAACATACGACCCATGGAGCTTTATAACATGGCTCATTGAAGTATTTATAATGACCACTATTGAAACATGACAATCATATCGATTATTGGAGATTTATAACACATCTCATTATGGTATTTACAATCCACATATACACATACACATTTGCTTCAACCAAAAAATAACCATAATTTCTATGAAGCTTTATAAATCTAGCTCGATACAATATTCACAATAATATACACATATATACATTTTCTCAACCAAAAAATAAAAGGATATGATGCTTGCATCCACAACAAGGGAATTCAAAGGCTCACACCTCTACCCTCAAGGTAATACCAGGATTCACTTCCTTCGGAGGAAGTGTAGAATCCACTACAAAAGTAAACTTTGCATCCAATGTCCAACGCTATAATCCTGAACCACTTGTCTTCTCAGTGAATAGTTACCAACTCATTGCACACTCCCAATGTCCATCTGATTCCATCTGGCAATGCTAATGACCAGAAAAAATATATCCCTGACCTTCCCTTCTCTACTACACAGTCCCCTGGGAAATTCGGTTGTCACCCTTTCCATGCAGTCACTCACCTTCCAAGATCCCAAGCATCCCCTATGCTGGGCGATCCATCCCTTGGCAAGGAATCCTCACATTGGAAGATCAAACAACCAAGGCATATCCCTACCTCAAAACCATCATATCGGTCATTGAATTCTCATGTAAATCAGTGGACACTATTGGGTACTAGTGTTCCACAATGGCCTTGGTCCTTAATCCTTTACTGCATACTGTTGCATGTTCCAATTTCATTTTTCTGCTGCTACTAATTCTTGTAGTCGATTTCAACCACCCAACGAGGTATGTTCATGAATTCTTGTTCAAAGCACATAATTTCGATTAGATTCAAATAAATAGAAATAACCTCAAATAATACCTCATTGGTAGCTCACTAATAAGGTACATTTGCATTTTAGTTCACTTCCTGTCACAACAAGTCAAACTAACTATTTGATCAAAAATCATGTATAAACATATCACATAAGGTTAGCTCAAAACAAAACCCTCATAGATCAAAATCATGAATCACATGTAACCATCACAAACCAAGAATCATAGATTATATATATAATCATCATGTACCATAGTCATACATCACATGCATAATAAAACTGAAGTATAATAACAATAGTTGTCCTTCATCGATCCTTACTTTTGCCTTTGTTCTTTTTGTACACATACCAGATCAATTGCCACACCTGACAAGACTTAGTGCCTTCTACTCAACCAAGCGAAGATATATGTAGTGTGCATCACAAACACACAATCACACATGACATACAATTCCATGTAACACATGCACCTACACTTAACATACAACACATACACCTACACCCAGTGTATTCAATACAATACATAGGCCTACATTTAGTGCATAACACAATACATACACCTACACTTGGTGTACAACATAACACAATACATATATACCCAATGTACAACAACACACAATACATGCACGTGCATAATGCACACACATAGTACAACATGCCCTCAACACAACATGTATGACATGCACGTAATACCACAAGTCCATCAATACCATATTAAAGCATGTACACAGTACCACATGTACACAACATCACCTCCACAACATTTTCACAACATCACATGTACATGGCGCCACCTACACAATGTGTACACAACACCACATGTACAATACACCACTTGTAAAACATGTACACAATACCACATCTACATAGTACAACATGCATGACATGTATGTGACACCACATGTACAGAGTGCCACATGCACGACATGTGCACAACACCACCTACACACAACTCCTCTTATACAACATGTACACAAAATTGCATGCACACAAAACCACTTGTACAATTATGCACACCACACAATATGTATATTTTCCAGTATCTTCTTCTTTGACTTGAAATTTGTGATATCCTGACTTCAAGTCTAGCTTGGAGAAATAATTTTCTTGTTGTAACTGATCTAACAGCTCATCTATCCTGGGTAGGGCGTATCTGTTATTGAGAATTATTTTATTCAACGCCCCATAATCTATTCACATCCTCCAAGTCCCGTCCTTATTTGGCACAATGATGATGGGTGAACCACATGGTGATGTACTTGATCAAATGGCACCTTGTTCTAGTAGCTACTACAAATATTTTTTCACCTCACTTTCTTCTATAATAGACTACTGGTACCACCCAACATTTGGCAATGGGGAGTCTGGTAATAGCTGGATCTCGCGCTCCACTTCTCTCTTAGGTGGTAACCCTTTAGGCTCTCAAAACATATCCTTGTATGTCAGTAAAAACTCCTCCAATTGGTCTTTTTATTTCTTAGTTCACCCCTCCAGGGATGCCTTACCTCTTATTGAATTTTTTCATAATAAATTTAGCTTAAAAACATTAAAACATACTTCTTGCTGGAACTGATCAATTTCTTCGCTATGTTGGCACTTACCAATGAATTTTTCAACTTGCCTTTGTACGCCTTGATAATGAATGATCTTACATCCTTGATAAGCTGGTACTGGTTAGCTCTCCTCATGAATATTTAATCATGCACGTACATGTATGGAATCCCAAACACGACTCCACATAAATGAAGGGGAACCCCATTCAGATCTACTTCATCAATAAAATTAGCATTGATAGAAAATCTAATTTGCTGCTATTTTCTTACCTTCGGCTCTACATCCTTATTTACCCATCTCAGTTGATATGGGTTTGGATGATCAAAAAATTCCAGCCCCAAATTCTTGACCAAATCTAGTGCAATGAGATTCATCCGTGATCCTGAGTTAAACAAAGCATCAATATGCATCTTCTTCACCTTTATCTTTATATCAAAGAGTTTGGTCATTTCCTTCTCTTCCGTTGCTGAAGGCTACTCAAATTCCCCTCCTTTTGTACTGATATACATACTATATTCTCATCCACGTATGAGCTTCTTTCAATGTGGTTACTCAAATCAGTGGTCATGAGATTATTTTTCTTATTATATTTCTTCTTGTTCATTGGGTTTAGATCTAGATGCAGCTTCCAACACTTCTCCTCTGTATGGTCAGCAATGTTGTTGTGGTTGCTAGGATATTTGCATTGGCATGTTGTAGCTATCATCTTCTTAAATTTTCACCCTTTTTTCTTATTCTTCCCCTCCTTAAAAGCTTCCTATTTCTCCTTCTGCTTTGATATAATTGATTGCGCTCTTTTCAAGCCTATGTTCTCTAGGTACTCTGCCTATACACAAGCCTCGTCCACGATTTAGGCTTGAACAACATCACTTTCTCACATAGATTGCGGTGAAAACCACCCAAATACTTGAGGAGTACAACTGGATTCTTTGGATAGATACCCAACATTATAGCCATCTTTATAAATCTTGTGGTGTACTCATGCCTGCTTTGGCCAAGCTTTTGCATGAATTAATGCCACTAGATCTAGCGGTCCTCCATGTACCCAATGAGATAAAAATGAGACATAATTAGGGTTTTGAAATCCTCCCAGTTAGTCAGTGGAGGTTCTCCCTCCAACCTGATGATTTTCATGTGGATTTCCCACCAAGTCAGTCCATGAGCCTCTAATTTCAGCCACATGAATGAGATATTTTTCTCTTCCTTGATTTGATGGACTTTGAAATAATCTTCTAGTTGTTGCAACCAATGGTTCAAATTTAGAGTATGATCTCATCATGGTACAAACTGATATCAAATTTTACTTCCATTTTCAATAGGGACTGATTCATGGCACTTGAACTGGGTTGATATTTTATGGGTTCTCTCTTCAACTAGTTCTCTTTATTTTCTTGATCTCCCAATCCCCCTTTTAATATTTCCTCTGTATTCGAACCTCCATTTCCTCCAAATATTCCCATCTTATTGCTTAGGGATACCATGAGGAGGTTTACACTGTGGTTTATATATGTGACTTATTGTTCGAGTTGCAAAAACCTCACCTCTGTAAGATCACGAGGTTCATTTATAGATTTGTCAACCATGTTTAGGGTTTTATATTTTTGACCCCATTAATCTAGATCTCTACAATCTTCAGAAAATACCCAAAGAAACATTCTATGATCCATAAACTGCAATGGATATTCCAGTGGACAATTCATCACAACAAATATGATAATAATATATTTAAACACTGAAATTTTACACTATTACATTTTCCTTAAACTATAAGATCTGTATATTTAACTATAACTAGTGCATGCATGTGAATGGAAATTATGTAGAAAAGTAGAGAACAGAAAAATAAGAAAACACAAACATAAGACAAAAGATATGCTCTCTAGGAACTCTTTTGTGAGAAAACCCAGCTGGATGGTGAGGTCATTTCACTCTCTTTCTCTATCTAAAAATATGGTTGTAGGTACAAAGAAGTAATCCTTTTGGCCCATGGGCTGCTATAGTGCATAGATCATCTGTGTGTTCTCTACCTTCTATCTCTCCTGGCTATCTTTTCTCTTTTATGGAACAAAATGATCTCAAAAGAATGGAATTCCTCTTCCTCCTGGTGTCCCGACTATAAAATAGCTTGATATGCTACTAATGGTTAATTTTGACCACATCAAATCTTAACTAGAGTTACAATATAGACTCTCCTAGAGTCATTTTTACACGCCATTTTTTCACATTACGAAAATGATCATTAGTTTGGATATTTTGCTATCCATCAAAGTGTTCCAAGGCATCCCCCTATAAGGCTAGAACCAAACTAATCCCAAAGAGAATGAAATTCTTAGATCTCAAGGCCCAAAAAACTATTTTTGGATTTCGGTCCAGTTCCCTAGTTAGCTTTTGCACATACGCAGAAAAGACAATTAGAAGTTGTGAAAAGGTGTGTTGTGGCTTACATTGTAGCCTGCACACATGACGTAACGTGAGTATAAAATAAAAAGTAAAGTCTAGAAGATTTTCTAGTCAAATATTTCCCATCTAATAACTTCGAATGGATGCCTACTCAAGCCTGATCCCTCCCATCATGGAGCTACTTCCCTCTCTTTGTGGATCCCCTATCCACCATTTGTGGATCTCTTCCCTTAGGAAGAGGATCCCAAACCTCCTTCTCTTGGACTATAAATCAAACACATGCTAGAGGATTGGGGAGGACCATTAAAGCTAGGCTTATGCTGCAGAAATAATGCTAGGAGGCTTTTCATCCAAGGAGAAGGTTGGAGATTGTGGGAAGAGGCTTGTAACATCAATGATTTAAGGTTGTAAGTTTTTTCTCCCTTTTTATTCAATAAAAAGCAATTGTCATTTCCTAATCATGTCTGTTCTAATATCATTTGTGGGATTTCTTGATCACTCACATGGGTTACGATATATTTTGAGTTAAGTTTTTCATTTATCTTTCATTCTATACACTAGATGATTTGATATTTTGTGTGTTTCTGTCTATGTAGATCTCCTTCAAAACATCATGGAGAAGTTGTGGAAAGCATTGGAACAGTCTCTAAAGGATCAAGTATAAGCTAATTGTCGAAGGCACTAAAAGTACTTCATCAAGAATTTCATTAAACTGGTAAGTGATCTCTCACATATTACTTGTTTAAATTAATGGTAAGCTAAGGAAATGCAACAATTCTTTTCTTGTTTGTTATTGTATTTCATTTGATATTTAGGGAGATCCATATTTTCCACAAGAAGGATTATTTCACCTAACAAATTGGAAACTTGATTTGTTTTTATTTTTTTCTAAAAGTTTCTTGTTTCACGCACTTTATCTCTAGGCAAAGAATGTATCTATGCACACTTAGCTCTTAGCAACAATGCATATGCACACTGGATTGATTTGTTGTCTACACACATACCCGTAATTTTTGAAAGTTTGAGTTTTCTCTTCAACAATTCCATAATGTTTTACTTTTATTGCTTAATTACACTTGTTTACACCTTCGATAAGTCTTTGTCAGTTCCGTTGAGTGTTGTGAAATAGCTTGCTTGAAATTTTCTTATTATCACAAATTAGGGTGAAAGTTTCATCTAGTGTGTTGTCGATTTATCAAAATAAATAGTAGTTGGTCTTGGTTTTTTCTCTTACTTTCTTTCTTCTTTTGAATAGATAAGATATTGGGTTTATATTAATATTTTGTGAAACATTGCTTCGTGAATTAAAAACAATGATTTATAAGAATGAATATTGTTTATGAAAAGTGCTTCTTATGCTATATTGGAAACAAAAATTCATTTTTCTTCCATTATTGAAGGTGTTTCATAATTGTACCCTTGAATGTAGAATATTCATAACATTCACTAGGAGAAATTCATTTTAAGTTTTGATTGTTTTATTCATACATTTTGGAAAATTTTGAAGTGATTGTATATCAAAAGGAAAGTTTCTTGCTTTTTTGAGTTATTGGGCGAATTGAAATTTTAAAAGTTAATTTCCACATTTGGGGAATTCGAAATTGAAGATTTTCAATTAGGAAAAGGGGTATAGTGGGAATTTAAGATTTTTTTTTTTGCATTCCATTGAAAACTTCAAAAGAATCTCTCCTTACTTCACTTAGAAATTTGTTGAAAGGAAGATATTACAATTTCAGCTTCGATTGCATTAAGTTTTTGCGTTAAGTCATAAAACCATTAGTTTCATGTCCATTTACCTTTTAGAAAGTAACATCTCTTAAAAAAAGTGCTAATAATATCAATTTATTTTTTATTATTATTTTAGGGCTCTTTTCCACCCACATTAGATTAGGTTTTAGGGATTTGGAATAGGGAAGTATGTTAAATTTCCAAAGTTGCAAACAAACATTAGTATCTTGCGATAGGGAGTAAATCCAATTACTACAATTTGGCACTGGGACGCTGCCATTGCAAAGGAATTAAGCACGAGATCATGTCAGAACCAGTGGAGTGATTAACCCCACTTCATTGGTTATGGTAGAGTGATTCACACGTATTAAAAATGGTGTCGAAAGGTCCTTGGGAGTCACTTGGAAGTAAACCTTAGATTAACCTTGTTTAGGAACTTTCAAAGGTATTGAGATTCGTTACTCTACCCTCATGTGTACGGCCGATCTGTGACTACCCCCCTAGGTTAAATTTTTTAAGTGGTAACCCTATATACCATAATCTTAGGGCTATTACACAAAGATTATAACGCTGTTTGTTAAAGTTATCAAACAATTAAGTAGATCTAAGAAAATAATGGTCTAAGGGTAATCTAAAGGGCACATAAGTAGCTAATTGACCTATTCAGGGTTAGCAAAAGACAATTTTAGACCTTCACGGAGGTCTACAGGTGAGTTGGAGGAAGTTACATAAATAGGTTGTAGGAGCATAGAGGTGTGCATGAAGATAGATCTAGGTCACCGAAAGGACATCACATTGATCTCTGGGTGCGAAAACTTGGTTCCACCATCCCCCCATACTGATTCGATTGAAACTTCAATCCACGCACCATGGATTGATGGCGAAAGGGCCAGTAGTGTAGGGATTTGTTTGTCACGACTAACTCTAAACCTAGGTCAAGACCCCCTAAGCCAACAAATGGTTCCATTGCTGGTACCAAGATCTACATAAAGAGATGTGTGATGTCACATCACTGGGATCCAACCAAGAAGGAAATTGAGAAGTGGTTGGATAGAAAGATCCATGAATTCGCGGTGTAGGAAAACATAAATCCATGCTTGACAAAAGAACAGTAGTTAAATATATATTTATACATATAAATACATGAAATATTCTTCTGCACCTTCCCGATCGAACTATACAAGTGGATCGCTAAATTGGCATGACAAAAGAATAGTCATTAGATAGATATTTATACATAGAAATACATGAAATCTTCTTCTACACCTTCCCGATCGAACTATACGAGTGGATTGCTAAATTGGCATATGGCCAAGGTAGGTAGAGGCTTGACAGTTTAATAGTGTGGAACTTGGAGCTCATTAGGAGGTTGGAAGCTTATGAAGATGAGATCACGCGCGCAATTGATCACTAGCTTGATCAAGTCATCAGAGGATTTGTTATAGAGTTCACAATTGATACCTCAATCAGTTACAACAAAGCAGAGTGATGATTCTTCAAGGGACCACGAGGTAAGTACTTGAGATCTTTGAATACTTGGATTAAGATGCTCTTGTGTGAAAAGCAATTTATGCCATTACTTTGATGTTTCTATCTATGTGAAGTGGGCAGAGTTTTAGAAATCAAGGAAAAACAAGTTCTCAATATAGACCATTGATTGGACCTCCTTCACGTGACGATGAAGGAGCAGTACGGGCTTCACCATAGAGCACTATCCAATTGATAAGGCAAGGTTTTCTAAGGATACCTCATCCATCCACACCACCTACACCGTCACCTCCACAACATACACCTTCACCCACGTCGCTGCCACCATCACCACTGGGAAACATGTCAAATACGATGAAGTTGCTAGTTTTCAAAGGCTTAAGAAGTGAGGGTCTAGATCAGTTTTGGTTTGTTGCGAAGGCTGTATGGACAACACAATAAATTACAGATGTTAATATAAATAAGACACCGTTGGTTATTACTCTACAAGAATGCACACTAACATGGTACATTAAGTACTACACTGATGATCCACTTGCATCATTAGCAGACACTCAGACCACTTTGAACAAAGAATTTGGAAAGGCTAAGTATGAATCACAATCAGTAATTGGATTCAAGGAAATCATGATGAGGCCAGATGAAACATCCTCAGAATTAGATCAAAGATTGAAGTTCCAGATCCACAAAGCTAATATGAATCTCATAGATAGTCAACACCGCGAATGGTTTGTAGCCTCGCTCCTGCCCCACCTAAGGGTTGCTTTATCACAACAAAAGATAGGAACTCAGATGAAAGCCTTGGAAATTGCAACAAGATTGTAGGAAACACTTATTCAAGATGCTTCTTTAGGAGTTCAATAGATTCACGTAGAGTTGCAGAACCTCTACTTGGAGTTGCAGAGCTTGAAAAAGGAAAAAGCAGCTTGGTCAGAGGTACACGAATAAGTTTGGTGTCTCAAGTGTAAAAACCAGGGGCATGATAAAGATCACGACCCTCTCTTTGTGAATTACATCACAAGAGGAGGGCCTATGCCCCTAAGGCAGGAAGCTCTAGTATGACCAAGTGCAGGGCTCACGCTATGTTGCGCTATTTTTCAAGTAGCCAGAAAACATGTAATGGATAATTTTCATTTATCGTAAAAGTTTGTACAGACACCACAACAATTGTTCTGCTATTTCTCCAAGTTGGTGGGCCACGATGAGTGCCACTATCAGAGCTATGAATTAATGATGAAGAGAATGCCGACATATCGAATGCAAGCAGAAACTCGGCCTGCGCATCAGGGCACTAGGGGAACACACAAAGGCTATCAGGGGTGAAAATGAGGCAGAGGCGAAGGAGGACCTAGAAGGGGTTGGGGACAGGTCATTTTTTACAATTGTGGGAAACTAGGACACTATGTGCGGGAGTGTACGAATCAGAGACACTCATCATGTCAATATTGCACTCAGTTTGACCACAGAATCGAAGAATGTCTTGTGCTGATGGCCAAGATGTAGGAGAAGAGGGCATAGCCTCAACACCTTACCCAGAACTTATAGATGATGGGGATCGAGCCCCACGAAGAGTACTCGAATGTGAATATTGTACTGCGAAGAGGGATCTCAACTCGTGATGATAAAGGAAAGCAAGTTGAAGAAGGTGGATGGGTTTACAATGCCCCAGAAAAGGAGGTTGGTTTTGATCTGGAGCATGTGAAGGAAACATTCATGGAAGAGAAGAAATGCTTCGTTGAAGCCTATACCTCATGGGGTCAGAATAAACTGCTAGAGACTAGCGCGCCTAAAGAGGTTGACCCCTTTGTGCTTACCACATTCTTGAAAACTTGTATGAAATTATTGCATGATAGAAAGGATGTGAAAGGGCTACAACAATTGATAAAAAAGTGTGCCGGTAAGCATAATGCTCGTGATAGACCATGAGTAATCAGAAATATTGGTAAGAATAAGGTAAGAACATGGTGTGAGATGAGGCTTACCGCACAAATAGGAGACTATGATATGGATAAGGTTATTCTATATTTGGGGCCTGACGCGAACGTATTGCCTAAAGAAACCTGGGAGAGAATGGGGAGACCTATGCTACAGTGGTCTCCTATTCATCTGAGGATGGCGAAATAGTAGAAGATTATCCCTATGGGAAAATTGCAAGGAGTTACCATAAATATAGAAGGTGCAAGTGCACTGGCTGGTTTTGAAGTAATAGAGACTATTGATGATAGAAATCCTTACCTCGCGCTCCTGGGAATTGATTTGGCTATCAACATGAATGGGGTCATCAATTTGAAAAAGTGGACAATGTCATTTAAAAGGAAATCGCTCAGCATTGTAGTACCATTGGACCCTGTAGAAGGACCACATTATACTGCACTAGTCCACGACTATGAGTAGAGAAATGATGATTTGAATTAGATCTATAAAATCACAGTGCGAGACCAAGAGTAGGCTAATCCAATAGCTAATGGACGAATTGCATGGGACCGTGAAATTTCTTGTACCTCGGATTTAGCCGAGGAGTTGGAACATTGGCAAAATAGGCTACATGAAGTATCAACACTGTGTAGCAACATGATTACCAAATTGTTGCACTGTGTGTCATCAGAGGTAAGAAATTTTCCTTATTACAATGGTTTAACTAACGTAGATAAATTTTTGGATTCTTTTGAAAGAGAAGTTCCAGAGGATTACCACTTTCAGGCATTGGACGAGGCACTACACGCTATGCCTGCTCGGTGGTGGGGTATGCACAAAGACAACTTTGATGAATGGTACGATTACAGAAGGATGATGAGAATGCGATTTCATCATCATAAACTATGGGTAACTGAGAAGTATGATGGGACGAATTATCTGCATGATTGTTGGCTTGAGGGGGCCTAACCCAAGTTCAACGTTATTTAGCCAAACAAATCCCTACACTACTGGCCCTTTAGGCATCAACCCATGGAGTGTGGACCGAAGTCTCACCCGAAGAAGTTTGGGGGATGTTGGAACCAAGTTTCTGCACCCTTGAGATGGATGTGATGTCGGTTTATTTCGATTATACCCACCTTCGCACATGTTTCTTAGCCCTCTGTTCTGCCCTTCAGTACCTTAAGGAAAGGGTACAATTGGTTTTTGCAGCCCTAACTTGTGGCTTAGGGACTTTCACACTGTTAGTGCAGTGAACTGTGATATCTCCCAAACTAGGCTAAGTGATTTACTTATCTTATTAACCGATCTTAGTTAGCTTCGTGTAAACAAATATTCTTTCTTGCATTCACTTAACCAACACATTTACATACATTTGTGCATCATATAAGCATTATAGTAAAATTCATACCCAATCTAACAAGATGCATAAACAATAAATAAAGACGTAGAAATTTTTGAATACTTCTCTTTATTAATAATTCCCGATGATTACAGACTCGACCCACCCTATGCACTTAGCTGCAGGGGTCCTCACACTTAGCTGTAGACTTCTAGGCCTCTGTGCACTCAGCTACAGAGCCTCTACCTACACTACAACCCAAACTTAGACTTCTACTTCAGAGCTATCTCTCATACATCATACCTTCATGTCTCACTTCTATTCTTTTTAAACTAATTAGAGCATAGCTCTATGTATACAATCCCATGGTCCGCGGACCATGGGTAGATATTTTAAAACCGACATTACATTTCCAAAATAAGGGTGGATAACCCTATGACTCTTTAACACCTACGTGCTCCGCGACCATAAAATGCAGAGTCTTTACACTTGGGTTACCAAATTTGACCAAAATATGGGCTTTTAGTCCCAAAACTACCTTTGGGGGATCTCGTGCCCAACATCGATCATTTGGCCAAATGGACTAAGGTATAAGGAATAGAACTGTAGCCAGAATAGGTGCATTTATTCTATCACACTCTGGACATAATCCCTATGAATTAGTATTTGGAAATGGATCTCCGCCACAACACCATGGAGTGGGATGTCTTAAGAGAAGGTTTTGTGAGGACATTCAACTTCAAAGATGGGTTTGAAATGATTTATGAGGCACTGCAGGAGGTTAAGGAAGTGATCTTCCAAATCCTGCAGGATCCTTTGGAATTGATTCAACTAGATTGGAGCACCCAACTACCCCATATGCTGGAATGCTATAACATGACTACTGAAGTGGAGGATGAGGATCGAAGGAACATCAATATCCCAGTGGCAGAAAGCCACTACGAGGTTGAGGGACCACAGATAAAGAATCTAGACATCACTGCACCATTGAAAACTAGGCAAGTAAACATTGGCACAGAGGTAGAGCCAAAGTTTGCAAAGATTGGAGATTTATGGGATGATGCTACAGTATATAAAGTTGCTGAGTTGCTGCGCAAATATCAAGATGTATTCCCTACAAAAATTTCAGACTTGAAAGGCATCATAGGAAATTTAGGAGTGACGAAGATAACCATGAAACCGGATGCGAAGCTTGGTAAGTAGAGGCCATACCACCTTAATCCCAAATACAAGGAAAAGGTCCACTTGGAGTTGGACAAGATGCTTGAAGTAGGTATTATTGAAGCTGTGCAGGAATTTGATTGGGTGAGCATGATGGTAGTTTAGGAAAAGAAGCAAAAGGATGAAATAAGTATTTGCCTAGATCTAAGGAAGCTTAATGATGTCTGTGTCCATGATCCTTTCCTGACGCCATTTACTGATGAGGTCCTGGACAATGTTGGAGGACATGAGGCCTATTCATTTACTCATGGGTTCTCTGGATACCATCAGATCAAGATTTTGCTAGATGACAAGAGTAAAACAACCTTCACAATGGAATGGGGTTGTTTTTATTATATGGTGATGCCCTTCAGACTCAAGAATGCATCGGCAATATTTTCTCGTGTAGTTATCGCAACATTCAAAGAGTTTATTCACAAATTATTGGAGTTCTATTTCGATGATTGTACAATGTTTGGGCTATTCAAGTGCCATGTAGACATTCTACGCTTAATGTTGGATACATTCCAAAGGTATCAAATTGTGTTGAACTTGAGGAAGTGCTTGTTTTGTGTCTACTTTGAGATTTTGCTGGGTCATGTGGTATGCAGGCAAGCATTCATGGTGAACCCAACCAAGATCGCAGTAATAATCAATTTAGAAGCCCCAAGGAGTGTTAAACAATTGCATGTAGTGCTCGGACATACTAGGTATTATCAAAAGTTCATCAAGGCTTATGCTCAGATTACCATGCCCATGGAAAAGCTGCTAAAGAAGGACACTACATTCTGTTGGAATGAAGAATGTCAGCGTAGTCTGGATGTCTTGAAGGAGAAAATGGTTAGCATATCAATCTTGGTCTTCCTGGACTGGAAGAAAGAATTCCATGTCGTTGATGCCTCGTTTATTACACTGGGAGTAATGCTGACACAGGCTAGAAAAGGAGAACTAGATTACCCTATAGCATTTGCAAGCAGAAATTTGTCAAAGAATGAAAAGAATTATTTGACAACAGAGCGCGAAGGATTAGCAATGGTGTACACACTCCAAAAATTTAGACACTATATGTTTGGTGTACATTTCAAGATGTACATAGATCACGCCGCCTTGATGTACCTAGTCAAAAAGCCTCCGTTGGGGGGGGGGGGGGGATATGTAGATGGATGTTGTTATTCCAAGAATATGATTTTGAGGTAATTGTGAAACTGGGAAGGTTTACTGTAGGACCTGACCATCTGTCACACATCGATATCAGGGAAGAGCCTACTAATTTGGTGGAAAGGTTTCTCGATGCATAGCTCTTTGTGCTATGTGTCACGGACAACCACTTAGCAGACATGATCCATTTTTTGACCATAGGAACAACTCTAGAAGGCTACACCAGTCAACAAAAGAAAGAGTTGGTGGTGCAATTTCTCAGTAATTGCAAGAGATTTGTATAAGATGGGATTGAACGAGATACTTTGACAATATGTGCCCAATTTTTGAATGAAATAGTATCCTCACTGAAGCTCATAAAGGATGTTGTCCCTTAAGAAACCAATTTCTTGGCTGTGTAGAAATTGTGCTTAAGACATTAATGTTTATAAGTATTGTCACTTGCTTGTCACTTAATTGTATGTTGTATTCTCAAATGAAGGACCTGAAAGACTTGGTTTTTAACCCTTAATACCTAGGTGACAAGAAAATCTCAGAATTCCATTCGGAAAGCTTGAAGAAGTCAGAGACAATATGTTGTTTTACACAAAATATACTATCTGTGACACATGGATAAGTTAAACATAATATGTTGTCTTACATAGAAACTACTATCTATAACTTAGAAGAATTGTAGAGGTAGGAACTTCAAGTATATGAAAACTCTTTTAAGGGATTTTAACTTCATTTACATAAGCAAATAAAGACCTGCAGCTTCATTACCATACTTAAAGGAAGAAAACATATGATGAAACATAACAAAGAAGTCACAAAATCGTACCCAACAATGTGGAAAAGTTCTGATTCTTTCATTAATCAATAGTTTTATCAAGAATACAATGGCCTAGTCTCTAGGTTCTCCAAAGTTCAAACCCTTTCTCTATAAATTTTCCTCCTTTTATACATTATGATATAGTTGGTAATCACCAAAACTATCAAACTACTTAACTATCTCATAACTTCTTAAAGTAAATGTTATTGCATAATATTACAATGGAGGGTAAAGACACCTCATTCTCAAGAAAATAAAATAATAGGAAGTAATGAAATTTAGTAAACTAATGATGGTTTTTCGCTATTTAGATCTATGGCTTGGTTGGTGATGAAGTTTCTCTGTTGATGTTTCAATAATGGTTAAACTGTTTTAACACAACACAATGCATTTTAACAAAACCCCGTGCATAAAATTGTGGGCCACTTATGTATCGGAAATGTTCAGATTGGCTAAAAAACAAGGAAACCCGACCAATCACTGTTGCCGAAAACAAAGGAATAAAGCCCCAAATCATTACATATCAGGTTCACCTAAGCCGTTAACCCCCACACACATTTGAGCGTGATCACCATCCAATCACTCATCCAATGGACGATTTGATCCTTCAGAACTCAATGAGACTTTAAGCCTTTTGAACAAAACCTTGTCATGTCCATTTTTTCAATAGCCCTTTGACTCCCACATGGACCTGATAAGAAGTAAAACTATCAGTTAAATATTTATTGGGTCCAATTTTAAAAATAAAACCCAATTACTTTTGGACACGATATCCATTAGATCTCGTCGCTTTCTATGAATGGTTGCGATTGATCCGAACTTCAACGTATTAGACTGCATTTCATACACCATCGCATCCGATTTCTGAAATAAACCTCGTCCATGTTATCCGCATGACTACTGTCAGATCTATGGCCTGTTGATCAAATGGCCCAAATCTTCTCGTGGGTTTATCACTTTCAAAAGCCATTAATAATATAAAATCAATCATTTCTTCGAAATCTCCGCATTTCCTTTTGTTTCCGTTATAACATAATATTTGGTTTTTCTTTAATTTTGTGATAAAACTGAAAATAAACTTAAATAACAATGGATGCTACAACATCTAGCTCCACCTAGGTGTTATTGAGAAATCTAGTGTCCACTCGGAGCTACTAGTCCCACTAAGAATGGTAGCTATCTTAGAAACAAACAAACTAAAACGACTTTCGCTTTCCTTTATGAGAAGTAGATAAGAGGGGAACAAAGGACACCAACCTCAGTCTTGCGTTTGGTTCCTTGCTTGGTTCCTCTCCGTTCTGATAGATCTTTGCCACTCCTTCTTCATCTACCCAGCTTCAAAGAGCACCTGTGGAATCAAAGCAACATAATACTATCGAAGAACAAAGATCTACAATCATAAACAATACATGACCAGATATGTATTGACCACACAAATGCATATATCATCAAACATACAAGAATGTGGAGGAAAAGTTGAATAGCTTTATTAATATCAAGAAAAGAAAAGAGGATTACAACCAATTGTTCTGACCCAACATCATCCTCTTAGCTTGAAAGCCCTTCTTCACCTCATGAAAAGCTTAGATCACCCAACAGTATGATATTACACTAGGAAACCAATAGCACTTCCTTACAAGATACAAGATTCCAACCTCTGGATCTCTGGGATGAGGGATCCATATATAGATGATTGTAGGGGGGTGAGTTAGCTTCTGGGATTTTTATTAGTGTCCTCTCTCTGATAGTTCTTGATTCCACTTGGAGATTGATGATCTCTTACTCATCCCTGGGTGAATTTAGAGAGGCAAGTGTCACAGGAGAAGTTTATGGAAGATTCCATGACGATCCACCTTGCAAACTGTCTCTGCCATTTGTCTACTCTCGCCCATCACACCCTACAGAAGGGCTTTGCAGTATGGATCACACCCTTTACATTGGGCAGGTAAGATGCATCACACCCTCTGCACTGAGCAGTCTGTATGGTCCAGCCTTGACCAGTTCTGAGCAATTTTCTGTGGAGAACTTCTGGGAGATGATGTAATCAGTTGACCTTGTTCTTTTAGGGTGTGAAGCAACACTTTTAGGGACTTAGGAGCCCTTGGTTTATAGACATTATGATTGAGGTTGCAGTGCACAAAAATGTCTATAACAGTTGCCCCCTAAAGCATGAGGTCGTTAATCTTTTGATGTTAGGTGAAATGCTTTATCATGAGGATCTAAAGTTTTTTCGAGCTGGAAGGCGACCTGCAATAAGATACAATACAATGCATTATCTTCATAATATTTTTCATGATCTAGCTGAGGCGAGCATTCCCATGCTCAGCTTTATAAATTCATTTTCATGTACATAAGATAGACAATCGTCTGTGTGGCAGACTGATGATTCTGATAGAGCCATCATCCTTTGATTCAGGTGATCATCTATGTAGCAATGATGTACATTCGATGTCTTTATTTTCCTGAATATATCGCAGCCCGAATGGATGAAACTAGATCCGGGGTCTTCAAACTCGTCCAATATTCACTCAGAGTACAAGTCGATCCATGTGAAATATGTTCTGGAGTCGAACATGGAAAGACATCGCCTAATTACCAGCCAGTGATGTAAGCCGTTAACATACGCGAGAGGAATCACCGATAATGATGATGACCCTCAAGGTACTACAGTACAATTTGCATGGTGTGAAAAGGGACTTGGCGTCGAACACCACGCAAAATCTTTCGGTCGAAAGCCATTGATGTAAACCTGTCGCCGGAAGTGAGAAACTTGCCATTGAGGCATTCAAGCTTCAGAGTACTGAAAGGGTTATCCCTAAGTCGACTTCTTGGATAATGAGCTAATGTCGAAAAGAAGCGAATCGTCATAGGAAAGCCTTAATGAATCCCACATCTACGACATGGAACGAAGTAAATGATTTTTGGAGGTGAAAATGATCTGATGGTACAGGGTTCAGGGTGGCGGTCATGAAAGAATGGAGCGTGAATGTATTGCAGCGGATGAGACACAGGTGAATTCTCTAAGCAACTTTTCTTGAACATACCGGCGACACTGACATGGATTGGTAGCGTTAACCCCAAATATGGATGG
>APFE031729963.1:4374-59960 GCA_000404065.3 Pinus taeda | reverse complement strand
TGCCCAACATTCAGCTTGGAATAAGTGTCCCATCAATCATGGTTATTATCTTTAACTTTTATTACATTTTCACCAGGGTTGTTACATCTCAGGAAAATTCCCAAGGGTTGGGAGTGGAGATTTTTTTCTCTGGGAATCCCTTGATAGGTGGGTGGAGATAGGAAAATTCCTCAAGGGATGGTGAAGGAATTATGAGGCATCCAAGCTTGTTTTGGTTTTGTGATCTCTTGATCAGTTTGCCGATATCGTGGTAGTTTGAGGGTGGAGGTAGTTTAACCTTTGGATTCCCTTGGTTTTTTATGTCTTGGTTTTGTCCCATGAATCCCACTTTCATGCTTGGAATATGGCACAAGGGTGATTGGCTGAAAGAAAGATTTGGTTCAACTCAATTTATGGTTGGGTGGTATGTGGAAGTCCCTGACTTGGTTGGATTTTGCATAAGTTAATAAGTGTTGTTTTTCTATTATACTTTAAGAGAATTATACTTGTTATTATGTGGGTTTGATGGTTGTTCTGTCATGATTAATATTCTAATTATATGTTGGTTATAAGCATGGTTTTATAACATGTTCTAGTTATGGCTCTTGTTATGCTTTGATCGGTTGATGAATGCATGGGCTAACAAGTGTTGTTGCAGCTACTTGAGAGGGAATTAGACCTTCTTAGTGATTCACAGCTAAAGGACAAATATTTACACTCATGGTTGCATTCATGACCTGTAGCTTACATATATACCACGTGTTTGACGAAATGCATATTATGTTATGGTCTATCTAGGTCATGTTTATGAATCAAGTTTGTAATTTTATCCTCATCATTATGTCATTTATCATTCAGAGAAGTTACAGGCAGTTCTAGACAGTGGTCTGGAGGCTGACCTGGAAAGGTGGCTCAGGTCTTGGGACCACGCCCTCTGAACTGGAGATTTTGGGCTATAAACACACTCAGGCAGTGTTGTGCATGTGGTTGGATGCCTATAACTACACCCTGGCCTTGCCATGCATGTGTTTGGGGATATAGGTCAATGAAATAAGGTTCCAACTCATGGATTGACCACCTGGGGTGTTTTCTCAGCTCATGGGTGATCTGTAGTCCCTGTAGGATGTTAGTTTGTGGTCATCAAGTCTCAGTTGTAGGCCCAACTTCTTTAACTAGAATTAGGAGGTTGGTTCATGTCATTGTGGCACTTTGCTTCACATTTACCTTGAGGGATTGTAAAAGCAAGTAAATGTGGGAGGGGGCATGTTATAGAGAAGATGACAAGCTCAATCGCAAGGAATACCATAAAACTTACAAACCAAGCTTGTTGAAATTTGGCAGCTATTACACCACTGGGGAATCTTTAATGCAGACTTCTACCAAGAAGACAAATAACATAAACACAATGGAATTTTAGCAACCAACTAATATCATAACTCTAAATTAGTAATACTTGAACAGTTTGCTCCATGCACATTGATACTAAGAGATAGGTTAGAGAAAACAAAAAGATGGCATGTACATCATTTGTTTAAATTTGTCAGTCGGAGAGATAAGGGGATAACATTAGCTAAGCACATCCAAGTGAAGCAAAAATCTGAGCCTGGGAAGCCCACCACCCAAGACTAGCGAGAGACTAGTCCACCCACTTGATAAATTACCTTCACTTGTAGAGAACATCATTTTGCCATCACACGTAAGTTTTATAATGCTTAACATGTCGGAATACCCATTTGACTTCTTGACAAAGCGAATCTACATGTTGTTCGCACAATTGTTAATGTTGATAAATTGTGCAGAGTGTAGAGGTGCAAAGGAAGCTTTCTTCCTATGCACTCTACAGAATGTATCAATCCAAGCTTCTTGCAGAGGATTTAGGATAGTCGTGTTTCCATCTTAGCAAATGACTAACTCTTTCAAGTACCTTTCGAGGAAAGATGGTCGTTATCTTCATGCCTGAAAAGATCACCTATTGTTATAGAAAATTGTCACTCAAAGCCAACCTCAACAAACATTTTCAAAGAGACCAAAAGTTGATTAAAGAATAATAATAATGCTTACCAATCTGTGAGGAAGAAGATACGATGGAAAGAAAGTGGTTAAGATTGGAGTCGCAGGTACTATTGTCTGTAATGCCATTCACTGTGTAATTGAGAATGTCTTTCAAGATGCCAACGTCTCCATAAAAACATGACATGCATTTATGCAAAGTAGGTTAAACTTCATCATCTCTATTTTTCAAATCATTTTAACGTGTATACTTTGAATCTGAGGGATTTATTCCTTAGGTCCTAAGAAGTCGTTGAATTATTGTCACGTAGTAGTCATCCTTTGGACTTGGACTAAGATTTCTGAATGAGATTGTTCTTGGGACCATGATAGGAGGATAGGGAATAGTGTGTTATCGATAAGAAATGTTCAGATATTGTGTGGAGTGCGTATATGTGGAAGAAGAAATATTCCTCCGCACTCCACACATTGTATCAATTTTATGGAGATTTGTTCATCTCCCATTCCACCCCTTCGTTAAATCAGACATGACAAAGCATGTTACAATGTTTTGATTGTTGTTTTCACTGGATGAGGAATGACACCACACTTAGCACAAGTACCATATTTCACTCTGGTGGAGCCACCTAGCATCTCAAGCCATTCATATTATTTTACGAATGTTTTGACCACATGTTGTGGAGGAAAATGAAATTATGTGTAGGGTGGTAGAATTAGAGTTGTTAGGTTATTTGTTTGATATAGTAACCATTGTCATCTAATGGCTTGTAGTTGGAATTTAATTTATAACATATTAGTGCGATGCCACATGGGATGAAAATGCAATTATTTAAATAAATTTGTGGCTGCATTGTTGTACATATTTCTAATGTGATGGGCCATCTTCTTAAACTCTTACCATGGTATATGGAGCTAGACATAGTCTAAGGGTTACTCATTTATAAAGGGGGTAATTGCATGGTGATATCAAAGGGCTCGTACTATTTATCCATTCATAAAATTATGTGGTTTATTCCTAAGGATTTATAAATCTCACTTTTACTTTATTCACACAACAACCGAGTATGATTAATGAGAGATCATTATGAGTCAATTTTACTGTGCACTTGAGTTGGTTTGGTTACTGAAAGATAGCATTTTTTCGATCTAATGATGGGGCCATCCTTTGTATCATGTGTATCGATGTGGCCACCACCATTAAATTTATAAATTTCTCATGGTTTAGGGGCCCTTTTATGTAGTTTTCCCTTTCATCTGTTGTGCAGAGATTTTATGGTTATATGGACCTTGGCACCTCCAAACTCACAAAGTTATGCTAAAGTTATGCTTCGCACCTCCGTTTATGGAAATTTTTTTGTCATTGAACCATTATAATGACAATGCCGCTGGCAGTATATCGTGTTCGAAAAACCGTTTGACTTTGAATTTCTAGTGACTTAATCAAAAATTAAAATGCGTTTTATAAAGTTTATATTATCAAAAAAAATTATTTTTAATTTTAATTTTCTTTCATTTTATTGGCTGAAATAGTTGAGTTCTTATTTTGTAATCATGACGTTCAAGTACACCAATAAATATATATTAAAATAGTTGGGTCTCGTGTTTTGTGTTGGAGGGCTAAATGATGAATTGAAAGATACGTCGTATGATCTTCTAAATACAAATTTTATCTCCATGTACAACTACAGCCGCCGTCAGGAAGGATGTGTGTAGACGACGACAAAGATGTCAACACAGTTTTCTTTCTTTATTCCTTCGCCATGATGACTCAGTCTGAGTCATTTTGTGGTCTCCAACTGTTATGCTACCTATGGAGTATTATTAGTATTACCATCCCAATTCATATCGGACAGCTTGCTAAACATATGTTTGCAGTTCACAAAGCGATGATCCGATTGTAGTTCCCATTGCCTCAAACACTTGCATTACAGCCTGATAACTAATGATGGATTTTTTTAGAAAAGTGTTTTGTCGATCCGATGCCTATGCCCAAAGAAAGATAGTGGTCAGCCAAAAACGTCAACCTTGCCTTGTGATAAATAACGATATATTTAGAAATACATATAAAAGAAGAAAGAAAGAAATTGTTTTAATGTCCACGAGGCTAAAGATAGCCTATGGAACAGATTGCTTCTTCCTTTGTTTGATGTATTGGGCGCTTTTTCTATGAAGCTTCACAATAAATGCTTCCAACTTCTCGACAAACCCCTCGCTAAATAGATTATCCTAAAAGCTAGCTGCCAGCATATCTGCATAACTTTCCCTATTGTCTTTGAAGGCTTCACATTCTAAACTGAAATGTTTTTTTGTTTCCACTTTTCTAGAAGAACAAAAAATGCATACACTTCCATTGGCCTTTACGAGCGTCTTGTTTCACAACAGAGTTGATGAGAATTAGTCCTTAACTGAGCAATAAGAATTTTGGCTCTCCAAGAGATATTGCCCTCTATATATGCTTTTGGTTGATGATTATGAGTGGGATTAAACACTTCAATATAGTAATTTTTTTTGTTCCTAGCTCCTTATCCCAATTACGTTTGTGGAACTTTTCCATAATAAAATCTTTTATCTCTTTGTTGTTTATGGGACACGTGTTCATGCAAATATCCCATTTACTAAACCATTTGTTATTTCGCTGCATCCAATTTTTTTTGCTCTTGCACAATCTATCATTAAAGATAACCTTAGGCCATCTACCCTCTTCCATTTGCTCAATTTTTTTAAATACATTATGACTCGCATCATAGCAATTGCTTCAATAGGAGCAGTTCATGTTTCACTTAACAAGATATCATAAGGAACTGCACTTTTAATCTTAAATTTGTTTGTAATCAGACGCTTTTGAATTTTCTCAGTTTGTCTCCACTGCATGTCGGAGGTACTGCTAGCCCACAGTTCAAAACCATAGAGAATCACTAGAAGCCCAAAAAGAGTTTGAGTAGTCTTCCAGTTCCATAACTCTGCCTCTCTACACCTATTTTGAAAAGCATAAAATGCTTTCCAACCCCCCAAAGTTATTTTCTTTCTACAACCATTCCAGCTTAGATTTTTGTTGAATTCAAGCCTAAGGTATTTGTAATCCGCAACTTCTTCCAGAATGTTGCCTTCAAAGTAGAACTAATGTTGGTTATGTTTTCTTTTCTTAGAGAAGACCACTACTTTCATTTTGCTGACATTGGCTTGCATCCCCACACTTCTTCAAAAATGCTCAAGGGATAGTAAGTGCTCTTGCAAACCAAGAGCCAATTTAGCAATCAGAATAAGGTCATATGCATACAAAAGAAGCCTTATAACAAAGTTGCACAAATAGATACCATCACCCCCTTGCGAATTTAGCCACTCCTCAAGCTTGTCGATATATAAACCAAAAAGGGTAGGAGACAGTGGGCAACCTTGCTTGACCCCGATATCGCTTCCAAAACTTTCAGAAATGCCTGCTGAAGTTCTAATTTTGACTTTCTTATCTTCATACAACCTATGCACAGTTGCTCTCAAATGTTTAGGAACCCCAAGTTCCTCCATTCTCTGCCAAAGTTTATCCCTAGGAACCGAGTCAAACGCTTTTCTGAAATCAACAAGGCAACAAAAGACTTCTTCCTTTTTCTCCCAAACTTTTTCAATTATGTGCCTTAAAGTTATGCAATGATCAACTGTGAAATGTTTAGGTCTAAAACCTGCTTTCCCTTTAGCACGCTTATATATATTCTATCATGGTGAACAATACAGCTCATATTAGTCTAATTGATTTGGAGACTAACATAAAATTTTATTTTTAATATAGAATTTACCGATGGTAATTAATAATTAATCTATTAATAATGAATCTAGTTAGAAATTATTATTGATGATTACTCCAGAATTTATATAGAACATAAAGTTGTTTTTGTTTGAATATGATTAAATGTTTAATAAAATGTTTGAATATTTATAAAATTAATAAATTGAATTAATTTCCGGGGTATTGTATTAATATATGTGTTATGTGTGTGGAGGACTCAATAAAATTATAAATAATAATACAAAATGGATGGTTTATTCACATGAGTATTTTAAAAAATATAGTAATATTTATTTTCTATTTAAAAAGTTAATTCTCCCACATAATAATTTTTTTTAGTCATCTATTTAATGTTTTAAAAATTATAATATAAAACTTTATACCATATATATTTTTAAAATTTATAAATGTATCATTTAGATAAGAAGAACTTATATTTACTATTGCTTTGTTGTTTTCACTGCATTACAAATAGTCATAACATATTTTTCATAGGTATCTAAGAAACAACATAATCTTTATATTTGTCTAAATAAATGAAATATTGCGAGGGAAGTTGCTAAGTAAGATTTATGGTTGTGTTCTACTTAAGATCAATTTTGTCGACTTGTCTTTAAACTATATTTAGCATTGATTTATTCGAATGTCTACATACTACATAACTTTGAGGTCATTCACAATGCTCTCTGTTGAAAAATATTTTTGTTGGTCTATTCATGTATGTCTTCATTGTTTTTTACTCCAATCTAACTATACTTAAACTAAGTCAGAATATCTACAATGTAGCTCTTGTTCAAATGTGACAGTTAGTTCATATCTTTCAAAGTTCAATAATTAAACTAAACAAGTTTTCACAATGATGAATGTGTACTACATTAGTAATGGTTTGATTTAATTGAGCAAAGGCCATACCACTTGCATTTACACAAAGTAGCGAGAAGTCCATTCTATGATCCTGACACCAGTGGCATTTTAATTGCACTATCAGTGGTCGAATTTTCACGTTAATCTATACCTTAAAGTGCAGAGTTGCAGGATAAGTATTCTTTGTCTTTTGTTGTATTCAGTGGACTATGAGGATGATGTACCTTTTCCAAATCAAATTTGTTTACCATGCAACCTTTGAACATCAATCCCCATGGACATTTCTAGTTTTTGTTCATGTAGTTTCCCTCCACTTTTTCCCTCCAGGTTTTGATCAAGGAGATTTTGTTTCATCATGCGGGATTTAGGCCTCACTAGTTAGAAACAATAGTTTTTTAGGTTGTTCTAGTAATTGTAAATGTAAAAGCTAGTATTTGCTTAATGTGAAGAATTATGTTTTCATGTTGAGGCCTTTGAAACATTTGTTCATGTTTAGTCTCACATAACTCATTTAGTTGGGATAGAAAAGTAGGGTTGGATGAGTTTTAGTAAATGTTTAATGTTGTATCACCATCATTTTTTTTTTAAATGAGCATCTGCTTGTATTTTTAATCATTTCCGGAAACAAAGGTTATGGTGATGGTGGCTAGTTTACTGAGATTCTTGACTATTTCAATCGTTTTGAAATTGTGCAGAAGAAGTACAATTTCATTTGTGCATTGAGAAAATGCAGAAAAAGTACAATGAAAGCTTTTTTTTCACCTTCACACTCCACACTCCACACAATGAACATTATTTTCCAAAAAACAAAAAAATGTATATCACAACTGACAAAAATTGCAACAAAGAGAACCTAATTACATTTTTATTTTTTGAAAAGAGGGGCATGTGAGGCTTTCACATCGAATCTAGTTCTAATCACAACATATCACTTTTTAAAAATATCTCCCCAACCTACTGGTGCTTTACTTAAATATGGCATGGCACCAGTGTTGATACAAACCCTATTTGTCTTAGCATTTGAATAATTTTATTTGTGAACGGAGACAATGTTCCTAAATTGCATTCCATTGAAATGTGTAATAAAAACATTAATGGAGTATTACAAGGTTTTCCAATAATAAACAATGGAAATATAGCTTCCATTAAAGAAGTTATTTGGAATGTGACATGTATTGAGGTTACTCAAAAAGAATTTGAGTGTCGCATACATTGCTATTTGAAATTTTGTGGACAAATTGTTTGTCATCGAAGATCTTAATGGTCAAATTTTCTTAGCATCCTCTCAAAACCGTGAAATTAAGAAATTGAAACTGTTTACAATTTTTAACTTGGATTATTTTCAAATTCTTATAATCATTAAAAGCTTTATCAAAAAAATCTAATAATATATTAAATTATTATTTGGGTCATTCTAATAATAATTGTAAATGTAAAAGCTAATATTTGTTTAATGCAAAGAATATTTAGATTTTATTGAATAGGGATTTGAAACGCTTGTTCATGTTTAATGTCCCATGTAACTCATTTAACTGGCACAAAATAGTAGGGCTTGATGGGTTTTAGTAAATGTTTGATTGAGTGTCACCATCCTTTTTTTCAAACAAACACTTGTTTGTATCGTTAATCATTCACTGAGTCAAAGGTCATGGCACTGGTGGGTAGTTCTCTGAGATTTTTAGTTATTTCAATCATTTTGAAATTGTGTAGAAGAAGTACAATTTTATTGTACAGAGTGAGGAGATGCAAGGAAACACAATTAATATTTACTATTTTCTAAATTTTAAATAAAAAAATATAAATGATAATTAGTTTAAATTAAGTTTAATTTGAATTAACTTGACTGGAAAAAAGCTTAAAAGACTAATAAATGAGAATTTCCCCTAAACTTTATGGAATTTTTTTTTTTTAATTATCTTTTATTGAGTACCAAGATTTATACAATAAAAAGCTTTACCAAAATATATAAATAAAAAATAAGCACTAGTCATTACGTAGAAAAATATATAAAAATAAATATATATGGAGAATGATCAAACATCAAGTTTAGAATATGATTTGCGTGATCTTTTTCCGAAATGATCTTTATTTCGAGAGCATGAAGAGGAGGGTGTAAATATTTTGAGAGCATGAAGATGAGGGTGTAAATAATGGATAGAGACTCTAAGAGTTCTTAGCAAATAGGTCTTTGACTTCGATTCCTTCCATCATGTTTTTCTTTGGTGAAACTTCTTTAGCAAATTTTTCTTGATCCCTGTCCCTTCTTTATTGGCCCTTTAGGCTTCTTGATTTCTTTGTAGACTTCTTCACTTTTCCTTTTACTAGATCCAAGGATTTATTCTTTTTTAGGATGTGATCTATCCTCTTCTTTCAAGCATTGAATGATTCTTCGAATTTGTTCTCTTCCTTTATTGTGTTAGACATTGTCCTTGAATATAGTAAGATTCTTTCCTTATAAGGTCTCCTTATGTGATTCTTTAATCAACTCTTTGAGGTTCCTTAAATTAATTTCAATAGATCCTTAAACTGTCTTTTTCCTCCTTCACCTTAGCTCCATTCTCCAGCTTTTAATGATGTTGATCCTAGGCTTCTTAATATATTTTGTTATCTCCCAATTCCATTGTATGAGATGATGATTCCTTTGATAGTGTGTGAGGTTGTTTACTTTCTCCTGTCATGTGCCTCGATGCTCCACTATCAATTATCTAGGCAGTGCCATCACTAAGAGAACTTGTAAGAGCATCCAAGAACCCTTGACTTTTGGCCTTGTTGAATAAGTAGTGGATGCCCTTCTTGATCCAACTTATAATAGTTTTCATACCCATTCTTATATAGTTCATCAAAGAGGGAGAATCCTTGTCCATTCCTTTTGAGCCAACAAAGTGATATTCAACCTTTCCTGACCTTAGCTCTAATACCATGTTGAGAAATCAATACAAGTAGATTAGGGCTTGATTCATCTTTCTTGATGATTACTTGTGAGTTATGTTGGCTTATTTTACTTCTTTATTATCTTATCTTTCATCCATAAACTACCATATTATGTGTGTATGAATATCACAAAAACACAAGACACAAGATGTAAGGACTATTCCAAGGAAAAACCCCTCGAGCGGAAAACTCAGTCAAAAATTCTCTTCCTTCAATATTTTTCATTGAGACTCTTAAACCTAGACATAGACCAAACCTTCCCTCCACTCCATGTCATCCCTTCCATATCTTTGACCCCTTTGCAGCAACACTTCCACCCCAACAACTTCGACTATGCAACAACTTACGACATCAGGGAGCAACTGGTAGCAACAACACTAGGAAGACTTCGATCTCCCAAACTAGGGCATGAAAGAGAGAGAGAGTAGCACCAAAAATTCAATTTCTTCCTTCTCTTTGACCTTGAGCTTACTCACACTCCTTTTGGCTTCCTTGATTCACTTCGCACTTTTTCTGGCTTCTAGAGATATATTGGACTAGCTTTAGATGTAATACTCTAAATGAATTCGATCTCCTTCCTTTTATAGGCTCCAGGTGAGGTTGAATAGGTGGCCTTTAGGCCAACTTGATCTCCATTAGGTTGACTTGGTGTGGAGGTTATATAAGTCATATTTTACTCAATAATAAACCTTTTTTCATGATTCCAAAGCCCAAGAAGGGTCCCTTTAATTATACAATGACTCTATTGACTCAATATTAATCCTAGGAGTCCACAATGGGGACTTTGAATAATATAATGATCACCCAACTATGAAACTCATGCGCTAATAAGTCATTGTAACAATAATAAAAAGTCTTTTGACAAATATATTTTATGAAGACCGAACCTATTTACATTCTTCAACACTCCCTCTTAACTAGGGAGGTATTCATAATATACAAAAATAATGGAAGATACCAAACTATATGAACAATGAAGAGTTTAGGCATCGTAATGCCATGGACTAGATTCCTAACTAGGGAAATATATCCATTGATATCTCAACAGTTTAGGCGCCACAATGCTAAGAACTAGATTCCTAACCAGGGAAATCTATCCAAGTAGGACTAAGGTGGACTCAAGATTTAAGCCACTCTAGGTGCCATCGGGCTTACTTGCTAACCACCAACCAAAGGATCTAGGTGTGTATTCGTGTTCATAGCTCTATGACCAACACCACTGTCCCTACTTCGGGACCTAGACATCAACGCAATGTGTTAGCCAAATGTCCTCCTACGAAATGCTTTACTCACAAAACCTCAAAGAATATATCATGATCAAATTGATTGGTAACTAGCATGCTATCAAAAGTTAGAGATATTTACCTATACAAACACAACACTAATCAATAATACACTTTCAAATGTACATAATAAAATACAAACCTTTGGAGTCTTCTAGACAACTTGATGTTTCTTTTCAACTTTTCATAGTAGGACTTAGAGTTTTCCCAATGAATTTTGACAAAATATTCGTCAAACATGCAACTTCCTTTCCTACTTCTCATGTAGAAAAATATTTCATAAATCGATTTGACTTTTCTTATCTTAATAAACTTTAAAAATACATTCTCCAATTTTATTTTCTCGCTCATGGCCTTCACTCAAACTTACAGTTGTTAGTCCTGGTCTAGTGCATGACACATGAAGTAGAGAACCATATATGTCACTCCTATTAATCAGAGAGGATCTAATCATTCATGTACAAGGAATATTCTCAATCATCCTCTTATCCTAAAAATATTTCTTTCATCTGTTCTCCTTCCTAATCTAGGGATATTTCTTTCATTCAATCTTCCTCTTAAACTAGGGGTAATTCATCCAAGTTTTGTCTTAACTTAGGGAGTTCTACATCTTCTTTACGACATCAGAGAATCTTTCGTGGCTTCCATCCATCTCATCATATTTCCATTCACATCATGGTTATCACATCAACTTTACTTTATGAACATACTCACCATCCTAAAGATTGTGTACCTACATAACTTAGATAACAAGTACAACAAATTCTTATAGAAGCATGAATTTAGCCATATCAGAATCATAGAAGATTTTCTACTTTATATATATCAGATACCCAAACTTAATTACAAACAAGAGACACATAATCTTCAATATCTTTCTAGGGACTTTGTCATAAACCTTAGACTACTTCATAACAATTTTCATTACATATAGAGTTTCATTGTTTCTTCCAAAGGTATGACATACCCTACTACAACATATAGCAAACCCTAGAAACAATTCAAACAAATATAGATCTACAAAGTATCTAACAACTTTCAGAATCCATATGTTAGACTTCCCACTATGGTTTCATAAAAACTTTAGATTTCATACATGAGATTTGACCATCAATACCAATCATAGCTCAATTAATAACATGACTAGATTTCACTAGGGTTTGTTGCAAACCCTAGATCTTCTCAAAAAATTAAACATCAATCATAACTAAGACTTATATTTCAACAATATTACGCAAAACTCAAATAATCGCATATTCATCAGATATCATAGATTATACTTCTACTAAGGTTTAACTCCAAAACCCTAGAATTCACAAATATTATCATCCCGAAGAAACAAACTTTGACTAGGCTTTGTTCCAAACCCTAGGATTCATGACCACCAACAAATAGGTCAACTCATACATCTAGGACTTCATCATCATGCATAGGCATTTCATATCATGTGTTAGTCAAACCTAACTTCACAAATATCAATAAGAGTTAGACATGTAACAAACTTGATTAGACTAGGGTTTGATCGGACAAACACTCACATACTAAGGAAATCATTTTTAAGACATTATAAGTGTATTTCTTACACATTCCACCGAACCCTAATGAACTAGGGTTTCAATATAAGAACATAGAAAACCCTAAATTACCAATACTTTAAAGGTTCAATATTTTAGACATTATCATTCAACTCTAACAAGTTAGGGTTTCCATAATCATACCAAAACTGCAAAAAAGACATCATCAAAGCATCGGCTAGTTATTTTAGACTTCTTCAAAACATTAGACATTTCTTTCAACACTTACCCTAAGAATATTAGGGCTTCACACATAATCATCAAAATACCCTTAAGTTAGGGTTTTCACAATGAGCCTTTTTAGGGTTCCACAAGAACAATCAGAGATATAAGGAGAGTAGATTTATCTAATGATGAATCACCCACTCAAGAATCTTTAAGATTCAAGAAAGCTAGACAAAAATATGTTAGTGATAGTTTATCAAGAATAAATATCAAAAAACTTGTAATTCAAAACATACCTCTTGTTTATTAACAAACCTTGTAATTCCAATGCTTTGTTTTATGAAGCCTTCTTCCATGTTCTTTGATTATTCGACAAGACTTTTCTAAAAAACAATATGACTATAAATCTGATTCATAATTAAATAAACTTAGATAAGTAAGGGAAACCAAATGTAAAGAGTAATATACTTATATTTGGAAGTTGGTAATGGCTCCTTCCAAACTTGAGGGATGCAGGGGATAGAGTCTCTAAGAGTTCCTAGCAAATAAGTCTTTGACTTCTAGTGCTTCCATCATGTTCTTCTTTGGTGAAACTTCTTTGGCAAAGTGTTTTTGATCCTTGTCCCTTATTTATTGGACCTTTAGGATTCTTGATTTCTTTGTAGACTTCTTCACTTTTCCTTTTACTAGATCCAAGTCTTCCCCTTACTTTGAGAGAGAATAAAAAGAAAACAAATTTCTGAGATTGGTAGATGATCTTACTATATTGCTTCACATAGATCAAATAAATGGGTGTAGGTAAGGCTACCTCTGGTATTCTGTATATCTTACTTCCCAAAGTAATAACAATAGTGCAAGTCCTGGACTCATATACAGCATAACGCTTCCATAAGTATGGTTTACCTATTAATGCATCAAAAACCTCAAGGGGAGAAACATAACACAGTGCCTCATATGTGAAGGACTTGATGTTATAGGGCAGGTGGGACTGCTACCTAATGCAGAGATCTCCCCCTTGGTGGAGCCATCTGATGGTGTACGATTATGGGTGTGATGTCATTGGTAGGCACAACCGCTTCATTACCTTGGCTAAGATGAGGTTCTTTTGGCTCCCACTATCGACAATGAACTATAGTGGAGAACCCTTCACCCACATCTATGAGTGGAAGAGATCCTCCCTCTCCTATGGATCTTTGGGCTCAATCTTTTGGACCTTCATGGTGGCAATGGTGACGTTGGGATTTGCATGAATAATTTTCTTCCCTTTGTCATTCCTCTTGTTGGTTTTTTACTTAGAGTCAGAACATACAACTGACCCTGAAGCTTTTAGCTTAGCTATGAATCACTACTTAGCGTGAAACTCATTTGTGTTATGAGTGGGGCTATTGTGGAACTCAAGTATGGTTGGCCTAATAATACATCAGAAATCTCAAGGGGAGAAACATCACACAGTACCTCATCTTTGAAGGCCTTGATGTTGTAGGGAAGGTGAGACTTCTAGCTTGGAACTCACACCATTTTCATGTGTGCTTATTCATACTCATGGTGTTATTCTTTGCTTGTGGCTTCAATAAGTTTTCCTAGTGTATAAACTGCAATAAATTTTCTATTGCTGATGAAATCGAACTGAAATCAAGAGACAATGATTTCTTCTACTATTCTACAGAAAGGAAAACACGTGATAGAACACATGAAACAACATGCAACCATCAAAACACAAGGAACACAATGATTTTATAGGGGATCCAAACTAGGAAAAACCCTCCACTGCTTTGCATTAATTCAAATGATAAAGAGAAACAATTGCAATGTTTTGCTTCACCTCTGAGGCACACACTGCATTGTAAAATTATTCTTCTACTTCATGGCCTACTCTATCCAACACTTATCTAATTATAGTCTCAACTTACCTCTTATTTCCTTATGCAATCCTATAGGTATTAAGCTCCTAAATAACAGGGAAATTCCCTATTTCCTTGTGAAAATCCAAGGGGAATTGATCACCTGTTGAGTGCAAAAAGCATTGTACACTCAACTAGTATACAATTGATAATTACAATGTGCCTTTTCCTCCACTTCAACTAGGAAATTCGAATTCCATGCATGACTAGGTTTATTTTTAGTAAATTGTTGGTTAACTAAGAGATCAATGAGTTAACAATTTTTATAGCTACTCAACTGAACTGCTTCTAACTCCATTAAAGACTGGAGGTCAGTTAACTGAGTTTAACTAACAATAAATCCACTAGATTACTAAATTTTAGAAATCAACCCATGCACAACTCTACTTCTAGAATATAGCTCAAATTTACTGACTTAACTAGTAGACAAATCCATGTCACTCTAGCTAACTGCAATCCAAGTCATCCAACTAATGTGGAAAATCAAATTTTCTCAATTTGACTAAGGCACTAGTTAAATGTTAGGTCCCTATAATACTAGTGTATCCCCCTTATTGATATTGTTATTGCAAACCCTATTGTTATTGTTGTGCCCATGTATCCCCAATATTGTGATTGTTGTGCCCCATAGAAGCCCACTATTGTTATTATTGTGCGCAACAGAAGCCAACTATTGTTATTGTTGTGCCCTTTCATTATTGTTGTTATGTAGGCTATGATTATATTGTGACCCCTTATACTCCTATATATACCAAGGAGGTATTATCATTTGTATCATCCAAAAATTGTTCATTAATGTAATGTAAAGGAGGATTCCCCCTTGAAGAGGATAATTTTTAAGTTGTTCATCTATCTTTTATTTTTTGAGTTCGTTGCATAACATTTGGTATCAGAGCTTTGGATTCTAGGGTTTTGCTGCTTCAAATAGGTAATCTTGGAATTTTCGCTATAACTTTTTTTTTTTATACGAGGCTTCAGAAGCTTAAATTTTAACCACGTGGATTCGAAATCTTGGTGAACTTCATGTAAAAATTTCAGATATTTGTTTGCTATAGTGTCTGAGATATGGTCTAAAGAAGTTAGGAGTTAGGATTTTTCAGGCTCCAGAATTCAATCTCAAATGGATGACCTCAAGAAAAATGTCATAACTTTCCCTCCGAGCATCAGATCTGAATTTTGTAAAATGTGATTAAAAGTGAACAGACTGTAGTTTTTTGTGTATTGACAGTTAGGGTTCGGCTCACTTGATGACACAGCTGGCTTGCCTAACGACGCAACTATGAGTGGACTCATATGTACGGGGACTTTTCAGAGTAGTTCCCTTGTAATTAATCTAGGTCGTTGATCTAGAGTCAACGTGCCCAATTCCAAGTATTTGTAGAGGCACCCATTGTGATAACCATCAAGGAGTTTGTGGTGTCAGGTTTGCACCATCATGTAGGCCCCATCACTATAACACATCTCTGACATTCAACTTGTTTGTTTGTTAACCTTACAACTGTCGGCATACGATCCCACCTCTATTTATGAACTCTTATGACAAGTGTTAGGGTCCCACCCTAACCCTGTTATTTATGTAGTGGGATCACGTCATAGTAAAGAGTCAATAAAGCCCATATTAATAATTGTAAGTGGTTAACCCGCAAAATGACGGACCACAGTTGTGCAAAAAGGGCCATGGTATTAGATAGATGTATTATAAACCCATGGTATGATCATGGCAAAGCCATGTATGAAGTATATATAGAGATAGAGACTCCCTGCGAGAAGCATCGTGTCTTATTTTTGAATCGAGCTCTGCTCTATTGGAGGTTCCCCCTCGAAGAGGCCAGTGAACATTGCTTTTTGAATAATAAAATATTTGTTGTTGACTCTCACTATTCTATGTTCTGGGTATCTTTCTTCGCATATTCTGTATTTGGGTATCTTTTTGCAGGTTAAGAGCATAACAAGTGGTATCAGAGCACGTGTTTCGGTGTCTTTAAACCACGGGATCTGTCGTTGAGCGCATAAACCTGAGGATTTGGGGAGGCATGCATGCAGGAAATACAAGAGGTGGTCACGCTTGTTGGACTCCCTTGTAACCCCTGTGGGCACCCCTTCGAGTAGTAGCGCATTAGACAGAACCGCGTACAGACTGTCTTCCAAGTACCTTCTGGGTATATTGGAAGCCCCCTAGCTCCTCTGCAACCTAGCCATAGATAAACCATCGGTCCTCTTACTGCTATTGTACATCAAGAACAGCACTTGGAGAGATTACTCGCCTGTACGATAGGGTAGTCAGGTTTTACGGCTAAGGGTACAGTTGATACTCCTTAGTTAAAGCCCTGAAACATTGGGCCGAGTACTACTATCAGACCCTTATGCATATTGCGATCTGTAGCACCTGACACTCCTCGAGACCATAGTTCCCTTTTCTATCTTGGGATCACGCATCATCTCTGCTAGATCCTTTTGCGCAAAGGGATACAACAGCAGTAGACATCAGTCTGATCTATTAGATCCATCAGTTCCGCAACAGCAATCTGTTCTGCCGCTCAGAGCTATCCGATCCGCCATTAAAATCTCTCATATCCACCTAATCTGAGTAGTTGTGTGGGGTTCCTATACCGGAGCATGATTTTCGCAGGACTTTTGGTAGCATTGACATTTTGAGGATTCGGCGACTGCAGTATTCCTAAGGAAGGAGTAAAACTCCTAGCCCATCAGAATCAGGACGACGAGTTGAGCACGGTGGTACCATTCAATTCTTAGTGAAAAAAAAATTGGGCGGTCCCAAATTTCAAGAACAGCAGGTTGGTGCATGGTAGAAACTAGAGCTCAAGCAATGGCCAATGAGAGGATGGAAAAACTTGAACAATCCTTGCAATCCCTCCAAACTCAGCCTGATAGACTAACTAGCTTAATCCCGAGCATAATCCCAAAGGGCAAGGAGGAAGCCCATGAGGAGGCGTATATTGGCAATGGACACAGTGAGGGTGAGCCTAGCCATTCTCTTCACCTCTGGGGCTCCCAAAAACAATCCCATCTGAGACCTCCCAAGTTGGATATGCATAAATTTGATGGTTCTCACCCGGCAGCATGGATAGCACAAATGGAGCAGTATTTCAATCTGAATAACATCTTAGATAATGAGACTCAGCTTATGGTGGGGAGCATGTACTTGGACAATGAAAGGTGGCAATGGTGGGAATGACATCAACGTTGCAATGCACCTTTTGTGACTTGGACCACCTTCAAAAAAGCTCTTACAGAATGCTTTGACCAGGAATCTTCTTTTTTGGGTCGTCTTACTAAGCTCCGACAGACTGGCATAGTGGATGAATATATTACAGCCTTTGAAGCCTTAGCCTTCTACACTAGGGGTCTCTCAGATGTGTTCTACACGGAATGTTTTATCAACAGTCTTAAAGAGGCCATAAAAGCCCACGTCCAACTGCACCACCCTCCCACATGGATGGAGGCTTGCAAGGTAGCTCGTAACGTGGAACGTGTGTTAGCAGCCCAGTACATTCGCCCAAATTTCACTGCCAAGGGTCGCCCCCAACAGGCTCACAGCACGACTCAAACACTTAAGGTTCAAAAGGTGTCACCTGCAGAAATGGCCGAAAGAAGAAAGCAGGGATTATGTTACTACTGTGATGAAAAATACTCCAGGTCACAAATGCAAGGAGCCCAAATTTTTTCAAATTGAGCCACTGATTACAGCTCATCGGAGGAAGATCCACCACTTGGAGGAACCTAGGCGGTAGAAGAGGACAACCAAAAGGACAATGTCCCTGACAAACCAGTTATTTCACTGCATGCTTTGGCAGGGATTTCTTCACCTCAAACTCTCAAAATCAAAGGTTTTATTAAACATCGCCCAGTAGTAGTCTTGATTGATAGTGGAAGTACACATAATTTCATGCATCAAAAAGTCACGGAAGTAGTGCATTGTTTTGTACGAGCAGTTTCTAACTTCCAAGTCCAAATTGCGGATGGGGGCACAATGAAATGTGAAGGCCGCTGTGAAAATGTCAAACTTCAAATGGGGGATTATCAGTTGAAGACCCACATGTTGCAATATACATGGGTGGGTGCGACATTGTCCTCGGGGCTGAATGGCTTCGCACTCTTGGGCCAATCACAATGAATTTCCAAGAGTTATATATGAGTTTTAAGCAGAACAACTCCACACATACCCTCCGTGGACTCCAGGCAGGAGCTCCCTCTATCATCAGCTCGCATAGGATGGAAAAATTGCTAAAAAAGGGCCATCATGGAGTTATAGCTCAATTTAATGCCATCTAGGCAGTCAAAACCAAGTCTCTGCCGATTCATCCTGAGATGCAACAGATTTTAAATAACCATCTGCCGGTCTTTGACAAGGCTCATGAGCTTCCACCCTCAAGAGGGGAACATGATCATAGCATAACCTTGGTTCCTAGGGCCCAACCCCGAAATGTGCGCCCATACAGATATCCGTTCACCCAAAAGAATGAAATAGTAAAAATAATCAAGGAACTTTTGGAAGCAAGTGTCATACGTCCCAGCATTAGTCCTTATTCATCACCTGTGGTCATGGTACTCAAGAAAGATGGGGAATGGCGGATGTGTCCAAACTTCAGAGCCCTCAATAAGTTGATAGTCAAAGATAAATTTCCCATCCCGGTGGTTGATGATTTGCTGGATGAACTCAATGGGGCTCAATTCTTCAATAAGCTGGATCTTCGCTCAGGCTACCACCAAATTTGCATGAAGGAAGTCGACATTCCAAATACTGCTTTCCGAACTCATGAAGGCCATTATGAGTTCCTGGTCATGCCATTCGGTCTTTGTAATTCCCCCTCTACTTTTCAGAGCCTTATGAACCACATTCTCAAACCATATCTCAGGAAATTTTTCCTTGTCTTCTTCGATGACATCCTCATCTATAGTTGCACTTGGGCCGCACATCTTCAGCATGTAGATCTACTCTTGCAACTACTCCACAAGCATAAATTATTTGTTAAGATGTCCAAGTGTTCGTTTCGCATGGAAGAAGTTGGTTATTTGGGCCACATTGTGGGGCGTGCAAGTGTCAAGGTGGACCCCAAAAAGATCCAGGCAATGCAGGATTGGCCTCAACCTAAGACCTTGAAGAGCCTGAGAGGATTTTTGGGTCTCACAGGCTATTATTGCAAATTTGTCCGCAATTATGGTCGCATTGCGAAGCCCCTCGCTCAACTCCTCAAGAAAAAATCATTCTTTTGGAATGATGACGCATAACAGGCATTTACAGCTCTCAAAAATGCCATGTGTTCCACTCCAGTCTTAGCACTACCTGATTTCACCACATCTTTTGTCATTGAATGTGATGCTTCGGGTACGAGTATTGGGGCGGTCTTAATGCAGGAAGGTCGACCTTTGGCCTTCACAAGCCAACAACTAAGTGGGAAGAATCTGGGCCAATCTACCTATGAGAAGGAAATGATGGCCATCTTACATGCAGTAGAGACCTGGTGACCTTACTTACTGGGGCGACCCAAATCCGCACAGACCATCACAGTCTTAAATATTTTTTGGAGCAACACCTATCCTCCCCACAACAAAATAAATGGCTCGCCAAAATGCTGGGATATGATTATGAGATCATTTACAAGAAAGGGCGAGAAAATAGTGTAGCAGATGCATTATGTCGCCAATTTGAGGAGGAAAGTACCCTGCTAGCAATTTCCCTTCCCATTCCATAATGGATTGAAGAGGCTCGCAGGGAATGGTTTTCACATCCCGGGCTCTCCCAACTCATTTCTCAATTGCAGGCGGATCCAAATTCCACTAAGGGCTACTCGTGGCAGGATGATATTCTTCGCTACAAGGACAGAATCGTAATATCACCAACATCCACCCTCAAAAGCCGCATTTTGGCAGAATTTCACTCATCACCCCTTGCGGGACATTCAGGCTTTCAGAAGACATATGCTCACACCAGAAGATCATTTTTTTGGACAGGCATGAAAAAGGGCATCCTTACTTTTGTAGCAGAATGCGATGTCTGTCAACGCCACAAAGGGGAGATAGTCAAAGCACCAGGCACATTACAACCGTTGCCCATCCCGGCATCAATATGGACGGAGGTTTCTATGGATTTCATTACAGGTCTTCCAAAGTCAGGAAACAAGTCAGTCATCATGGTGATTGTGGACCGACTCTTGAAGTATGCTCATTTCTGCGCCCTACCCCACCCGTTTACACCGACTTTGGCCGCTCAATCTTTCATGGATCAGATCTTCAAATTGCATGGCATGCCCACTTCTATTGCGTCGGATCGTGACCCGATCTTTACCAGTACTTTTTGGCAGGAACTCTTCAGGCTACAAGGCACCCAACTAAAACTCAGTACTTCCTATCATCCACAAACGGATGGTCAAACTGAAGCCGTCAATAAATGTCTGGAAACTTACCTTAGGTGTTTCACTTCAGAAAAGCAACATCTTTGGGTACAGTGGTTACCTCTGGCTGAATGGTGGTATAACACGAACTATCATGCCACCACCAAAATGACTCCCTATGAAGCAGTATATGGTCAACTCCCTCCTTCCCCTACTTATATCAAGGGGTGCTCAAAGGTACAAGCAGTGGATCAACTCCTACAAAACCGTGCAACCATGCTCACCCATCTTAGGGAGAATCTTCATCAAGCTCAAAACCACATGAAGCAACAGGTAGACCAGCATCGCGCAGAGCGCCAATTTCAAGAAGGGGATCAGGTATTTTTGAGGCTGCAACCATATAAGCAAACATCACTCAAAGACAAGGGTTGTCAGAAACTATCTCCAAAATTCTACGGACCATATCAAGTACTTCAGCGCATTGGAGAAGTAGCCTACACGCTGGCTTTGCCACTCACTGCAAAAATCCATCCAGTTTTCCATGTCTCATGCCTCCAGAAAGTGATTGGGAACAATTGCAGAATTCAAACCAGTCTACCTAAAGTGGACGAGGAAGGGTCAATCTGGCTCCGACCTAAACAGGTCCTAGGCACACGAGAATGGCACCTGCGTAGCCGCATGATTAGGGAAGTCCTCGCCAAGTGGAAAGACACCTCTCCGGAAGATGCAACTTGGGAACCAGCCACTATCTTACAGCAGTTTCCGCAGCTTCAGCCTTGAGGACAAGGCTATTCTTAAGGGGGAGGGCATGTTAGGGTCCCATCCTAACCCCCTTATTTATGTAGTGGGATCGAGTCATAGTAAAGAGTCAATAAAGCCCATATTAATAATTGTAAGTGGTTAACCCGCAATTAATGACGGGACCACAGTTAGTTGCAATTGGCCTGTATAGATAATGGTATTAATAAAACCCATGGTATTGATCCATGGTATTGCATGTATGAGTCATATATAAAGGTTAGAGACTCCCTGTGAGGAGCATCGCAACTTATTTTGTCATCGAGCTCTGCTCTATTGGAGGTTGCCCCCTCGAAGAGGCAAGTGAACATTGTTTTCTGAATAATAAAATACTTGTTGTTTTTACTCGCTATTCTATGTTCTGGGTATATTGCTTCGCATATTTGGTATTATGGTATCATCTTGCAGGTTAAGAGCATAACACTTACCCCATCGAGGTTTCCTTGACACATTGTAATTCCTGTGTTTGTTTATGTGATTCAGTTTCTCTTTTAACTGCATTTTTCTTCCTTATGTTATTAAAGGGCTCAAATACCAACAACTGGCATTAGAGCCAAGTTGTTAGGACCGTGAGGTATCTCTGTTTAGTTTGTTTGCCATCCCACGAGGTCTAACTGCAAAGAAAAGTCAAGTAAGCCGTAAGCTGCTACTACTGTTTCTGAACCCTATCCGTTCGAAGTTGAACAATCGACACAGAAGAAAGTCTGGAGCCACCGACCCTGTGCAGAAGAAAGCCTGGAGGCCGCATTCTTGGATTAAGCAGAGCCACCATCACAATTCTTGGAGTAAGCAAAGTCTCGCTCGCATAACAGCCATCATTATAGTGTAGTCACAGATTCGCGAGTTGAACTGCCAATAGCCGCCGAAGCCGAGACGTTTATTTTATTTGATAGCCGCTACAAGACAAGCAGTGATCGAGGACCGTAAAGTCGCTGTCAAATTTTTCTAAGAGTCACCGCATCAAAATAGCAAAACCACTGTTCAAATACACCAGATTTTTGTTTTTTGGATTACCGTGAGTAAAGGATGAGTCTCGGAGTTGTCGGGTCGCCAAAGAAGCGTAGAGATGCACAGAAGTGCAGATAGTCGTTGAAGGTTCTGTAGTCGTTCAAAGGAATTGCCATTTTTTTCAATCATGAAGAGTCGACAGAAAAGTCAAGCAAGCCACCAGTCATTCTTGCATAAGCCACCAGACATGCTCACTATCCCTGTATGCTGTGGAACAAGATGACTGTTAAATAAGTCGACCGATAAAAGTTTTTTTTCGTGGGTGTGGATGTTTGCAATCAAATAAACTTATTTGAAAGTTGATTTTGATTCCAAACAGAGACAAGCAACCAAATACTTTAGGGAGCGAATGTAGGGTAATTTTTTAATTCTTCTGGAGTTTTCTGAGTCCTCAAGTTTTGCTGAAGATTGTTTTTTGAAGAAAAAGAATTTGTTTGGTTACTTTTCAACTCTGACAAAGGAAGTGGAGTTTTGTCTTTTAAAGAACAAAAAACAATTTTTTGGTATTAAAAGAGAGGTGAAACTCTAGTTGAAAATTTCAAACAAGAAAGCAGAAAATTTATTACAAGAAAAACCCTAGCAGGAAATTTATTACAGATAAACCCTAACTGTAAGAAAGAAACCTTACTAGCATAATTTCTTAAAGAACTCAGTCATTAAATAAAAGAATTTTTGAAAAAGTCTATGTAGGAAGAAATGGCTAAAATGACTAATGCTAAGTTTGAGGCGGAGAAGTTCACTAGTAAAAACAAATTTGTATTGTGGAAACTAAAGGTACGGGATTTGCTTGTGCAACAAGAGTTGCACAAAGCATTAGATGGCGTTAAAAAGAAACCTATTGGCATGACAGATTTGGATTGGGAGGACTTGGATGCCCAAGCTCTCAGTACCATCAAGTTGTGCTTGGCAGATGAAGTTCTCTTCAACATTGTTGAAGAAACCTCAGCAACAGGTTTGTGGATAAAATTGGAAACAATGTATATGACCAAATCTTTAACCAACAAAATTTCTTTGAAGAGACAGTTGTATAGCCTCCGGATGAAGGAGGGTTACTAAATTAGCTTAACACTTAAATGTATTTAATACACTTCTTTTCCAGTTGTCAGATATGAATGTTAAGTTTGACGAAGAAGATAAAGCTATTACCTAGTTACGTTCTTCGCCCAAGTGTTGGGATCACTCTGACTTCTATCAATTTGGGCACAACCGAATCTTTGGAATTTGATTATGTTGTGGAAGCTTTGTTATCTAAAGAAGTATGGAGGAAGTTTAGCATTGAAACTTCCACACCAAAAGCCATGGTAGCCAGAGGCCGGTCCAAGGAAAGAGTGGAGAAAGCAAGAAGTTATTCCAGATCAAAATCAAAAGGCAAGAAGTGTAAAGTCAAACACTGGAATTGCAACAAAACAGGGCATCTCAAGAAACATTGTTGGAAAAAAAAGGAGTCCATTGAAAACCCAAAGAAGAAAGCAAATCAGGTTGATTCAAATATGATTCATGAAGTTTTATCTGTTAAATTAGGTATGGTATATGAAGCTTTGTCTGTTTGCAATGTTTCTCAGAATTATGAAAATTGGTTGTTAGATTCTGGTCCTTCTCATCACATGAGTCTGCACAGAAATTGGTCCACTTCATATCAAGTTATGAATTGTAGTTTTGTGTTTATGGGTAATAATTATCTTGTCAAATTGTTGGGAAGGGAAATGTCAGAATTAAAATGTATGATGATACAGTTAGAACATTGACTCATGTTAGACATGTGCCTGAGTTAAAAAAGAATTTGATTTCTTTGGGAGTATTGGACTCGGAATATTACAAGTTTACAGGTCAAAAAGAAGTGTTGAAAGTTTCAAAGGGTGCTCTGATTGTTATGAAGGCAGAAAATATTGAAAACCTTTACAGACTCAAAGGAAGTACTCGAGTCAGTGAGGTAGTGATGTCTATATTTTAGAAGGCAAAAAAAGATACTCGCCTATGACATCAGCAGTTGGGTCACGAGCGAAAAGGGCATTCAGGTACTGATGAATCGCAAATTGCTTCCTAATTTGAAATCCTTGAATTTGGATTTTTGCAAACGTTTTGTATATGGAAAACAATGTAAACAAAAATTTAAAACTGGGAGTCATAATAGTAAAGGAATTTTGAATTATATTCATTTTGATCTTTTGGTACCGTCTCCTGCTGTATCTTATGGTGGTGCATTATACTTCTTAACATTTATTGATGATTACTCCAGGAAAGTTTGGGTCTATATGTTGAAAAGAAAAGTTGATGTATTTAACGTTTTTAAACAATTTAAAGCTATAGTCGAAAAGAAAACACGCAAATCAATTAAATGTTTAAGAACTGACAATGGTGGTGAATTTACTTCTTCATAATTTGAAAAATATTGCGAGGATGAAGGGATTGTTAGAAATAAAACTGTTGTCTATACTCCTCACCAAAATGACATTGTTGAACATATGAATTAGACTCTTATGGAAAGAGCTAGAAGCATGATTAACAAAGCTAACTTGCTGAAGGAGTTGTGGGCAGAAGTAATATCTACTTGATCTGTTAATGAAAAAGGTATTATAGACTATGTGTGAATTTGCCTATGTTACTTAGTGCAACAGATCGAAAAGATTGTGAATAACATAAGCACATAAACAATTTGAAAACACATTCAAACACATCAACACAGCCAAAATTAACAAAAGAGTTCACCAAACTTTCTGGCTACGTCTCCCCGTCCTTCCGCTTCCAGTGCTGACCTCTTTATTTTGTCTTCAAATCGTTGTTACAGGTATGAGCTCGAAAACAGAGTCTCAAATAAGAAAATGGACATCACCACTGCGTTCAGCTCAAGATTTCGAGTCAAACGAGTATAAACTCGACCATATTTGGCCACTATGACCTCCAGACCCGCTAGAATGGTCCAAAACCACCTCTGTCTCTGCGAAACCACCCTCTATTTGGAAAAAACAGCCTTGGCCTGCATAAAACCACCTCGGACTGTGCGCTGGTGGTAGGGTGGGTTCGGCACCTGTAATGTTTTATTAAAAAATTGGTGGCTTCATTATGTTTTAGTGATATGGTATTGATATACCATATTTAGTTGCAATCTGTGGTGAATATGGGATAATGCGATAACATAAAATCAAAGGACCGGTGGTCGTGGGGTTGACGTTGACCATCCGGCCTTTTTCTGGCAGACATCCCAACACCAAAATAAATACAAGTTTATCATATCCATTACGAAGTCCTGTCCGATCCAACGGCTATCGTGTCACCCACTCACTAACTAGCTTGGCCAATCTCCATCGTCGATCAATCCCGCGTGATCCAACAGCTATCACGCAATCTTGCGTGAATTCTTGCACGACCAATATCAGATCGAGAGCGCGCGAGAAAAGTGGTTTTCTCGTGCTACATGTCGCCCGCTAAGGTTAATAACGTGAAATTGAGGAATATCGTTTACCATTTTATAAGCGCGCGAGACACTGCTTACTGCGTACGAATACTACTCTGTTCTGCTAACACGTGACTTAATCTGATCTCTTCATTTCTTAACTTTATTTTGCACAACTTAATTCTAGCCATCTATCTCCCTCACTCTCGTTTGTTGATCTGACTGATCCAACGACTATGCTTCGCTGCTACATTCTTTTGCATCTCACAGTGTAATAGTCCTCTCGGCTTATCTGTCTATGTATTTATTCTTGCCAAGTCCGATGGTAGCCCAATTGATGAGCTAATTCCGGCGAAGTCATTGCCACTCCGGGAGGTCAAGGGTTCGATCCTCCCTGACCCCAAAATTTTGGGATTTCATGCCAACATTGGGCAAGTCCGGGCTACCACGTGCCAGCACCGGATTAGCTCGTGTGAACCAATCATAAACTACCACATCACCTTCTCTGCTGACATCATCCAAAACCCGTGGCTCATTCCCGGGTTGCCACGTGTCCTACTGACATAGGCATTGACTGTTGACCATTGACCTTTGACTTTTGACTTTTTTGTCCTAATTTTCCACAAACTTTGACTGGCTCTAACTTCTCCATCTGGACTCAGATTTACACGTCGTTCGCACCATTGGAATCGTATCTACAAGCACTTTGACTTGATCCCACTTTCATCTGTATTTGAAGACTTTGATCCGGAGGCAAAACTGAATCCATTTTGGATCACTACTGCTTGTTATTTGGTAAATAGATCACCTTCAATTGCCATTAATTGTAAAATTTCTAGAGAAGTTTGGTCAGGTCAATCTTGCAATTATTCACATTTAAGAATTTTTGGTTGTGATGCCTATGCTCTTATTCCAAAGAATCAGCGTTCTAAGTTAGATCCAAAAGCAAAATGTTATGTCTTTGTTGGGTATAACTATGCAGTGAAGGATACAAGTTGTGGGATCCTTCTTCACTTAAGATAATCATTAGTAGAGATGTAGCATTTGATGAATCTTCCCTTCTAAAATCAGATGTTGAAAAAGTTGAACAAGAACAGGTATCGTCGAATCAGCAAATTCAGTTGGGGAATAAACCTTTTTCGACGAGTCGAAAGGAAGGAGAGACTTCTAAAGAAAAAGGTGAAGAAGATGCAAAGGAAACTGTAGAAGTTCAAGAACCAGTTCAATAACGAGTCACTCTAAGGAGGTCTACAAGGGAAAGAAAAACACCCAAAAGGTATGAAGATTCAACTTCATCTATTGCATTGATTACTAAATATGGGGAACCTTCTTATTATCAGGAAACAGTGGATGATGCAGATAGCGAAAAGTAGAAAAAGGCTATGGACGAAGAAATGGATTCCTTAGCCAAGAACAAAACCTTGAATCTTGTAGAACTTCCTGAAGGGAGAAGTGTTGTTAGATGCAAACGGGTCTTCAAATTGAAGCGAAATGTTGATGGAAGTATCAAAAGGTATAAGACGAGGCTGGTAACAAAAGGGTATTCACAGGTTGAAGGATTTGACTTTCATGAGATCTGTTCACCAATCATAAAACTTGTTTCTATTTGTACTGTGTTAGCACTAACTGCATTACTTGATCTTGAGTTAGAACAGTTAGATGTTAAAAAACTTTTCTTCATGGGGATTTGGATGAAGAGATTTATATGGAACAACTAGAAGGTTTTGTACAAGGTCGCAACAGAAGATTAGTTTGCAAGCTCAAGAAATCATTGTATCGCCTAAGACAGTCTCCTAGACATTGGTACAAGAAGTTTGACTCCTTCATGGTGAGCCAAAACTTCACTAGAAGTGAGTATGAGCATTGTGTGTACTTTAAGAGTTTCAATGGCATATTCATTATCTTGGTATTGTATGTTGATGATATGCTTATTGCAAGCAAAATCATGGAAGAGATCAATAGGTTAAAGGCTCAGATTTCCAAGACATTTGATATGAAGGATCTTAGAGCTGCAAAACATAAGAAAAAATGGAAAACTTTGGTTATCACAGCAGACATATGTGGAGAAAGTATTTGCAAAGTTCAGCATGGACAATGTGAAACATGTTACTGTTTCTTTAGCTTTCCATTTTAAGCTTTCTTCAGGTTTGAGCCCTAGAACAGATGAAGAAAAGAAGTATATGTCTCGTGTACCATATGCAAATGTGGTGGGCAACTTAATGTATGTGATGGTATCTAGAAGACCTGACATTTCACATGCAGTTGGAGTTATCAGCAAATTCATGGCAAATCCAGGAGAACATTGGCAAGCAATGAAATGGTTGCTTCGGTATTTGGGAGGCACAAGTGACCATTGAATCATCTTTAATGGTAGTGAAAGTTCAATTTGCGGATATGTGGATGTTGATTATGCGGGTGATTTGGACAAGAGGAGATCTACTACAAGATATGTCCTTACTCTTACAGGTGGAGCAATTAGCTGAATGTCAAAGCTTCAAGAAACAATTGCTTTGTCCACTACTGAAGCAGAGTATATAGCTGCTTCAGATGCCTGTAAAGAGGCAATCTAGTTGAAAGGTCTACTTGATGAGATTGGAAGGACGCAGGAGAAAGTGAATGTATTCTGTGACAGTCAGAGTGTTATTCATTTTGCTACAAATCCAGCTTATTGCAGCAAGACTAAGCACATTGATGTAAGATACGATTTTGTAAGACATGTGATCAATGGCGGCAAAGTAGCTCTCAAGAAGGTCCATACACAGGAGAATCATGCATACATGTTAACGAAACCAGTTTTAGTAGAGAAGTTGTGATGGTGTTTGGCTTCTCTTGGCTTGCAGAAGAGATGATGATTGGGCATGGGCAAGGGATTAGGAAAATTGTTGTCAAGGTGGAGATTGTTAAAAATGACAACAAATTATCATTAAATGTATTGATGTAATTAGCAGTGTTGTTAAAACCGCGACATTATCGCGATATTATCGTTTTTTCGCAATTTTTTCAGCAAAAAGATAAAATCGCGAGTAGTACTCGGACTTTTTTTTATACGCGATTTTTTTGAAAAAATCATTGGGGGTCGGGGCAGCGCAATTTTAAAAGGAAAAAAACGATTTTGTTTTATTTCATTTGGACAGCAAAGCACGCGGAGGGCTGTGGAGACTTGAAGTGTTGGAGAGGCTTGGAGATTTTTCCATTTTGGAGCTAGCGTGGAGGAGAAAATCAAAGAGTATGCTAAGGAGGAGACCGATTATCTCCATAAAAACGGTATGGGCACCAATTTTTTTTGTTTTCATTGTTTTGAAACTTTGTTTTTGTTTTTTTTCAATGTTTTTGGTTGGGTTTGGAATGGGGTTTTTATATTTGTCCAATGTAATTTTTTTTTAGTTTTTTTGGTTGGGTTTGGAATGGGGATTTTGACATTTGTCCAATGTATTGTTTTTTTAGTTTTTTTGGTTGAGTTTGGAATGGAGTTTCTTAAATTGTATGTAATTTTTTTTTAGTTTTTGTACAATGTAAAAATTAAAATACTAAATTGTAAGTTTGTAACTTGTAAATACTAAATACGAAATTGTAATCCTTATTTTCCCATAGGTTCACAACTTCACCGAAACACCATTCAAGTTTTCAACTTCAAAGTTCAAAATCAAACATGCCAAGGAAATTGGATCCTTTCTAAGAATATGGTGAACCTAATGCTCCGAATGATAGACTAAACTTGACTTGCAAGTTGTGTGGGCACCATATGTCCGAGGGGGGTGTACAGATTGAAGTATCACCTTGCAAAAATCCCTGGATTTGATGTAGGGCCTTGCAAAAATACAAATCATGAACTCATCCAAAGAGCCATGAAAGCATTGGAAACTTTAAACCAGAATAGAGAAGCCAAAGAAGAAATGAAGAGACAACTAAAAAAGTCAACTGAACAAGAAAGTGGCATTGGTTCTACTGCAGCATCAACCAATCCGGTAGCTGCCTCATCATTTTTTGTTCCTCGAACCACACCTGGTTCACAGCCATCTATCAGTTCAATGCTAAAAAGAACTGAGAAAAAACAAACTGACAAGTTGCTGGAAAAATTTCTCCTTTGGAGTGATATTCCTTTTAGCATTGTAAGGAATAATCCATTTTTCCAATCTACTATTAATGCTATTGCCACTGTTGGCCCAAGGTACAAAATCCCTTCTTATCATGATTTCAGAGGCCGGATTCTTCAAATGAAGCTTGACTGCACCCAAAGATTGGAGGATTTTAGGGCATCATGGGCACAAACAGGATGCATTGTTATGTTAGATGGTTGAACTGACCAAAAGGGGAGAACCCTTATAAACTTCTTGGTTAGTTGTCCCAAGGGGACTATGTTTATCAAATCTGTTGATGCATCTGCACAAATCAAAGATGCAAGAACTTTATGTGATTTGCTAGATGTGTTTATTTTGGAAGTGGGTGCAGAAAATGTTGTCCAAGTCATAACGAACAATGCTGCAAATTATGTTGCTGTGGCAAGATGCTTATAAGCAGGCATCCTACTTTATTTTGGATACCTTGTGCTGCACACGGTATTGATTTGATGTTGGAGGACATAGGGAAAATTCCCTTTGTCAAAGATATTGTTGAGTCATTCAAAAGCATTACAAAATTTATACATAACCATACATCTGTGCTTAGCTTGATGAGAAGATTCACCAACAACAAAGAGTTAGTGTGCCTCGCCAGGTTTGCCACCAGTTTCATATCTCTTTAATCCCTCTTGAATTCTATGTGGGATGTGAAGAGAATGTTTCTTTCAGAGGAGTGGCATGCTTTGCCAATGAGCCGCAAACCAGAGGGAGAGGCCGTATGCAGACTAGTTCCATACCAGGAAGACTTCTGGGCGGGAGTTCAAGAGGTGTGTGCCGTTACTGAACCTTTGGTAAAGGTTCTTCGGTTAGTTGATGGTGAGAAGCCCGCAATGGGCTATTTGTATGAGGCCATGGATAGGGCCAAAGAAGCCATTCGAGCCTACTATGATGATAAGGGAGATGAGGGGTTTCAGAGACAACTCCTATGGGAAGTGATTGGTGAGCGATGGAACAACACACTCCATTATCCCATTCATGTTGCTGGGCTTTTCCTGAACCCCCGCATTTTCTTACGCATGTGAATTTGTATTTGATGCTGAGATCATGGATGGATTCTTATCCTGTGTCCAGAAGATGGTGCGATCTCCAACAAAACGTATAGAGATCTCTAAAGAAATTGAGACATATAAGATGGCATGTGGCACATTTGGCTTTGACATGGCTGTGACTGATAGGACGATTAAAATGCCAGGTATTTTTTAGTTTGTAACTTTGTTTCAAATTTCATTCTCTTTAAATTCCATTTTTTTCTTATGTTTATTTAAAATTTTATTTGTAATTTTGTTGTAGATGCATGGTGGAGAATGTATGGTCCCAGGGCACCCCTTCTGCAAAAGCTTACCATTCGAATCCTCAGCCAAACATATAACTCCTCAAGATGTGAGCGCAACTGGAGTGTATTTGAAAAAATACACAACAAGAAGTGCAACAGGTTAACACTTAAACATTTAAAATATTGCAAATTTCCAAATAAATTTTTGAATTCATTAAACAATATTTTTTCTATAATTATTAATTATTATTTCATGATCTTTGTACAGGTTGGAGTCCCAACGACTTAATGACATGCTCTACGTCTACTACAATCTTCGATTGTGGATGAAGCAACTTGAGAGGACACCTGATATGGAGGAGATGGCCATCTCATTGGATGGGATTGACACCACTGCTGCATGAAGGGTTGAGGCCAAGAGGCCTCTCATGGAGTCTGTTGATGATTGGTTAGTGCAGGATGTAGTGGAGGGGGAGGAGGAGGAGGTGACACCACCTACCCTGGCTACCCCTACCACCAGTAGAGGACGTGGTCTCCGTCTACCTCCTATAGCTCCTACTTCTAGTTCTTCAACTTCTAGAGCACAACAGACTCCACTGCCAACTCCACCAACACCAACATTTACATCTAGAGGGAAAGGGAAAGCTGTGGCATTTTCTCGCAAGAGGGGCAAAGGAAATCATTGAATCAATAGTATTAGACTTTAATTATTTTGTTCATTTTATTGTATATGACATTATGACTCATGAGATACATTATTATAATTTTTGTTGATATTTCGAGGCTAAGTTGGTACTCAGGAGTCAGGACTTACTATTAAGGACATGATGCACTGTTATGTGTGATTTTAGCACTAAAAATGACATTAAACATCGTATATATTAGTTCTTTTATCATATTTATGTGTCAATGTATTTATCTAATTTTTTCCCAATTATTACGATTTTTTCCAATTTTTTCCTCGCGCCGATATTATCCCGATAATGATTGGTGCAACATTGATAATTAGTAAACTTGAGTTACTGTTCAGTCAATTTTTTAACTATAGGAAGTTACGTAACAAAATAGTCCATGTTAAAATGTTGATTGCCCAAGAGACTTTATGTACAATTGGAGAGTCATTTTTTGACCTGGAGTAATAATAGTTCCAATCCCTTGCCCCATGGAGGTTTCCTTGACACGCTATCAAGGTTTTGCCACGTAAATTCTTGGATTTGTTTATGTGATTCAGTTTCTCTTTTAACTGCATTCTTCTTCCTTATGTTATTAAAGGGCTCAAATACCAATATTATGTTGTTTGAAGGAGTGGAAGCCTGGCAGCAAGCTGAGAGGGCAATCTATGGTTGGTTGAGTAGCGTCGAAGCCTAAATCTCACATGTCGTGAATGGTTTGAGGCCTAGGATGGCCAACTGTAGGTGTGTCTTATGGATATAAGGGTAGTCACGGTCCATCATAGCCCTCGGTAAAAGTGTAGCAGTAAGTTCAAGCAAGGTCGAGGGCTTCAAAATTCAAGAGCAGTTGGTCGAGGGTCTAATTAGGTTTGTATGGGCAAACTAGAGTGACCTCAAGAAGGCTACATGGTGGCTAAGGCCTAGTATGGCTAAACACTGCCAAGACAGGGGAGCCGAGACACAGATCAAGAGGGTCCAAAGTCAGTTTAGGTAAGTCGAGGGGCAAATCTGATGCTACAACGTGTAGCAGAGGTATATACTGAGATCCAGGAGGCCTGGTTAAGGAAAATCTCAGGTGTATCAATGGCTAGGAAGACTGATGTGGAGGTCGTGGGTCTGCAGTGGATAAAGGAGAATTTGTGGCTCTGTCAAAGGGTCACCGAATTGCCCAGATTGGCTGAAAATAATATAAAGAGCAAACCAAGGGTAATTTGTTGGCTAGTTGTAGTAGTGAAGGTCGAGAAAGCATTGAAGTAAGGTCTGTATGGTGGCCATAGGTTGGTCAGCAAGTGACCTCTATATAATAAAGAAGTTTGTTCATCAAGGAAGACTAAACAACGTGTTTTTAGGGCTAACGTGCAGTGAGTTTGAAGGAAAAAAATTATTGTGTGAAGCTAAAGTGTTTGGAGTTGGTTATGTAGTGGTTATTGAAGGACAAAAGACATTGAGCAATTGTTTATGACAGAGATCTGATAGGAGCCAAATCATTGTGCAAAGGAGGCAAAGGATTGTCAAAGGAACAATTGGACAAGAGGACCCAAAGGACTACCTTCAACAAGTCCAACAATGTCATTGTATTTTGTGGGCAATTGAGGATCTGCAGGAATAGACCTAGGTTGTTTGTATACTATGTATACCAGTTGTACTAGTGGCCATGATTCCTGGTATGCTTGCCCCATGATTCTTTTATTAATGGACTAATAAAAAATCAAGCTTTGGGCTCAAAATATGTGTACTTTATTGATCTCATTGTTGTAGATTTTTGTTGTGCAAAGTGCTTGTAAGTTGAGGGTTCCTAGTGTGTTTGTGTGCATGATTAACCATAGATCAAATCTAGGGCCTGTTACCGCTCAAACTAGTAGGAAGCCTAAAAGGGACTCCTGAAGGGAGAACTACTAGGTCAAGGGCAACAGTGGAGACTTAACCCACTATCACCTCAGCTAAGACTCCCTACTCTTTACAGACTTTCACCGATGGGTGGAGGCCGAGTATATGGAAGTCACTTGTGAAGGATGAATCAACAAATGGATGTGAAGTAACCTTAATGATCATTTTCCTACAAGGGGGTAAAGAATGGAGCTTACTTGCTTTTCAAGCAAGGTACAAAGATTTCTAGGATAAGGAGGGGAGGATTTGGGTGTTAGGTTAGAGGAATATGCCTAGTAACAGAGTTTCCCAATCCCTATATCCCTTATTAAACTTGGTTTCCCAAGTGGTTCTTGAAGAATTGACTTTTCAAAGGTATGGAACCACACAGGACCAAGTGGACCTAGGTTATGTTAAGAGAAGGGAGTTTACCAACCAATGACGATCTTAACCTAAACAAGGAAGGGGAAAGGATCAAAACAAGAATTTTCCCTTAAAGGTGTCAAATTGATCCTATGAGGTACTAACCTAGAGAACACCAGAGCACAATTTGATCTCAGAGCTGGGGCTTGGGATATCTCACAATCCCACCATCGGAATCTCTTCAAATTTGGAGGAGACCTTGAGGACACACCAGTGCAATAGAGGCTAGGAGATCGAACTTTTTCTATGGCTACTTGTTGGGAAAGTGATGCCCTAGGTGGCCCAATGTGGCTAGACCTAGAAAAGAAGGGGGAAAAAGGTAAAGAAAAAGGTTAAGGTGATCACCTTATGGTGGACTAGTGTCGAATTCCTTTTGGGGATATGGAGTCAGAAAGAATTATGAAGAAGGATGTCATTTCTAGCTCAAAGAGGCTTTAAGGAAGTGACCTTAAAGCGTTTATACTTCGCTTGTAGATGAAGATGGCTTATCAAGATAACTTCGATCTCTAGGACAATTCGTTCAACAAACATGGCCCATACATAGAGATATGCTATTTAGAAACATAATTCCACAATGAAAGAGTAAATACAAGCAACAATTAGCCCTAAAATAGCGAAAATCCCAAATCAATGTATGTGATAAAGTAAAAGAAATTAGCATCAAAGTTGTACTTACATGTAAGAATAAATCCAACCATCAATACATTTGCCAATAAACAAGCTCCAAGATAAGAAAATCCAATCCAAACATCAAAATTCATCCATGCTCCAATTTGTCTCCAAGAAAGAAATGTGAAATTCTAAGGAGAGAGAATGATCCAATCCAAGTGATGATACGAATGAATTCGTGTCTCTCCTATTTATACACTCATTAGGAGTTCGAGTTACCTAATTTGAGTCTACATTAGCCCATCAACTAAAATAATGTATAAATAACTATCTATTGGTGACAAGCCCACCAAACTAACTCACAAGTAAAATAATAAGCCTCCCAAGAGGTCGAATTATCAATAATGTATGTCGTTGGGTTCTCTAAGAGGCCTGATGAAGTCTATAAGTGCCAAAATAATGAGTTGGACTTCCAAAAGTAATGGACAAGGGGTTGGCCCCTTGTTCTCCACATAATAAACTTGTGGTGCTTCCAATGGCTGTGAGGGTACACAAGTGACCTCATGGGTCTCCAAGTAAGTCGAAGATGCATGTAGGCCATCTGTAAGGGCTCAGATGATAGTGTAGGTGATGCCACATCATCCTCTAAGTCTTGGGTTAACTGCCAAGTGCATGGTACATTTGTGGGCCTAGTTGGGCAAAGGTGAACTAGGTGCATCTTCTTCGTCCAATAAGTGAATCTCGAGCAATCTCTGAACATCTATAGGGATCCATGGAGCATTGTCTACTGCTGTAAAGGCCCATGTCTCTCAACACACACCCTAGCCCTCTGGAGGGTCAAGACCCCGTATAGGGAGACCAAACCCAAGATGGAGACCACCTGCAATCCTGCATAAGATCCAATGTGTCCCCTAGCCTTACAGTACAACAAGTTGTCAAGGAAATTGAGTAAAAGAATTTACAAACTATGGACCACAGGTGAGGACTTCATAATGGCATGCCCTTGCATAATGGGCTTTGGCATGTGCTAATGTCTCCAAACTCCAAATGGGGTTAACCAAGTATCCCATTAAGTGGTTTCTACTTTTAAAGGGGATAATATGTCCAATGTAAATCCTTTAAAAGGTGATGGCATGTGATAAAGAGGCGAATGGAGTAGGGAATGAGAAGGGGCATCCCTGGGCCACATGCTGGGGTACAAGGGTAGCTACTAGAAGGGACGCCCACACTTGGGTATATAATGTATAAAAGGGAGCAATCGTGGTACATGAGGTGCCCCGTCCTTGATTTTCCACCCTTCTTTATATGTCTTTTGCCTTTTATGGTTTTTCTTCAATTAACTACTCGGGGCTCAAGGGGTAAGAGCATGGTGTGTGAGATATAGCAGTGGATACCCTTTTTTAAGGTAGGGCGGTTCATTGCCCACCAGGGATTGGGACAATCAAGGGTTCCTATATGATGGAGACTCGTAGAACCTATAGAAACCAAGGTGATGGCCATGATGATGGGGTAGAGCTCATGTATTGGTTTTTGCCCACATACTAAATGTGTTTGTCCCGCCCATCTTTTGCATTCTATGGCACATTTTCCTGTTGAATGTGGCCAATTATGCTTTTACCTTTCTTTTTAGCTGCATCAACCTCCAGGGCATCATTCTAGGCCTGACCCAAGGTGTGGGAAAGGGAAGAGGAGAGCTAGCCCTATGTGAACCCAGTGGAGAAATGTGGACCCTAGGTGGGAGAAATGAACAGGGTTATAATGAGTGGAAATGGGGCAATATATGTGGATGAGGGAGCGAGACTACGCAACCAAAATCAGGGTTTCCCATGAAATACCATCCCTAAAGCCAAATGGTCAGTGAGAGAGATCCAAGGTTAATATTCAAAAGGGGTCTAGGAGGCGAAAGCACAGACCTAGCCCATTCTTTCAGCCGAATTCCCCCATTAATCCATGCCCAAAAGTCTACATGATAAGCAAACTACAATACTAAATTACCAAATGACAAGGCATACCTTTAGGTCTGGGAAGCCCACCTTCAAACATACGATCATGACAGATGGGTGAGGGCCCACATGGCTGGCTTAGGTGGCGGAGAAATGGCCCAATGAGCTAGTTGGTGGCTGCAAGGGGCTGCTCCCTGCCAGCTGAGAACCATCTTGGAGAAAAAAATTCCCCTAGGGATATCACCCACAAAATGGTGGGTAACAGGACCTATGGAAAATTCAACACAATGTAGCTACACAAAACTCAAAACTAGCATTTTTGAGTTCATTGAGAGATTCATTGCCTTCTCCTGGAAAACCTATGGACCATTAAGTCTGGATCTCCTATGCTCTGTTTTTTTCTGTCAAATATGGGAACCCAACTCAAGATCTGTGACAATTTCTCCAGAGAAACCATTAAAACACATGTGCATACTCTTGATTTCCCAAGTAGAGAAAAACAACAATCTTTCTCAGTATTCAGATCTCACTTCTGTTGTCAAGTGGGCACCCTCGGTATGTTGGGGAGTTTAAAATGCACAATCTGGTTAGATTTGGTTTAGGTTATCATGGACTACGGTTCTTTCAACTCTCTGTCAATCCATCTGGTTTGAAGAAAACGAAAATCAAGATTACTAGGAAAATCACCTTCTGTATCAGTGTGCTTCTGAGACCATACAGAGTATTTTAAGTTCTATTATAAAACTTGACTGTTAATTCAATGTTGTGTCATCTTCATTACAATCCAAATGTCTTCTCAAATCCATGGGTTTCCTCCTTGTTATTTCTATCTGCTATAGATATAATGTTGATGTATACGTCACAGCGGATGGTGTTATCTATACCAACATGGAAATGGTTAAAGAGAGGTTCCTATCGTGTTCTAGATGAATGGTGTAAGATATGGTCTTATTTTAGAAACTATTGCCCTTTACATCCTTAACACAAATTCCTATATCATAGAGTGACTCCCTAAAACCAATCATTCACAGCTAGATTAAGTTGCGTATGTAGGATGTGTAAAGGTATGTGCTAACTAAGAAAATCCCATATTCTCAAATGTAATGAAAAAGGCCATGGAGGTTCTGACATAAGATGTCTTTCAGTTCTTCAAAATGAGATGGAAACTCTTTTTTAGTATCTGCATATCATTATTTGAAGAAGCAAACGCAATCCTAAAATCTTCAGGAAATTGACTACTACAATCTATAAGGATCTCAAAATAAGCTGAGGCCTTTGTTGAAACATACAAAAAGACAAATGGAAGAATCCATTTTCAGTAAGCCCAAACACTCTAAATGTATATCAAGATTCAAGACTACAGAGTGAACCCTATATAATACAGTAATAATTTCTAAGTAGTAGAATACTCTGAAATTGTATGGCATGGTTTGAACTTTGAACATTTTTCCATTGTAAATTTATATTAATTTTCTCTGTCATGGTTATGATATGAGGCTTACTCACAGCAGACTGTACAAACACAAACAAAAGTGGATGCAAACCTCACTGAATGTGCATTGCGATTAATGTGGAAATAACTTCTAGAAAGGGCCACATATTGACACAGAGGCATTAAACATTTGGATGCAATGTCCATTGCAGTGAAAAGAAGTAAAATATACCCTTCACTTCCGCACAGGTGCGATTATAAGAATCTAATGTGAGGATAATAAGGATTCTACTAAATGGAATATGTGAAAGTTTGACAAAAAAAAAAAAAAAAAAACACCTGAAGGAGAAATAATTTTATAGGCAACTCCCACCAATTCAAGCATCTAATGTGAGGATAACAAGGATTCTACTAAATGGAATATGTAAAAGCTTTGACAGAAAACAAGCCTCAAAGAGCAATCATTTCACAGGCAGCTCCCACCAATTTAGGAGATGCTTAAGAATATCAAAATGAATTTTCATGAGATGAATCCACACAGCCTTTTCTTGAGTTCATTAATGGATGGACTGTTGAAATACATGAAGACTTATCTAGTTCTGCAATCTAATTAAAAATATGGAATTACAAAAGCATGTAGTTTTCATGTTGAAAAATATTGCTTAAGTAGTACATTAATGTCAAAATACTTCAACTACTGAAATAATATACATACTTGCAATTGGAAGAATACATACTACAAATCTTTTGCAATTGGCATCTCTAGGAACTAAAATGTACAACTTGCATCATTTGATGCCACTGCATTATTCCTTATTGCACTGTAGTTACTATTGGCAAGCAAAGCAGATATGCTTTGTTTTAAACTCCTTGAAGTAATGCTATTTCCCACTAAATCCTCTCTAATACTCTCCAACATAGTTGACACATCTCTTATGGTTGGACGTGCTGTAGGTGAATCTTTTGAGCATAACAAACTAACATTTAGGAAAGAAAGTATGCATATATATGCATCATTTTCCCCAATTTCATCTCCATCCATTTTCCTCAAGAGATCATTGTCAATTACCTCCTTCAATCTATCTGGAAATGCTAAATTCACCCATTTATGCAAGTTCAAGTCTCCTACAAACATGTCACTTGTCGGTCTTTTTCTAGTAATTATTTCCAATAACAAAATGCTATAACTATAAACATCTCCTTCTGTGGAAACCCTCTCACCCAATCCATACTCTACATTCAAGAGAACCTTGATCAAAAATTACTGACAAGTCTATTCAAGATTGTTGTGAAGAAAATACAAATAAACATAATGTTTTAAAAAATCCATACCTGGAGGAATGTAGCCCACAGAACCTTTAAAGCAATTGTTGAAGTAAGTGAATCATTGGAGGTTGCACCAAACTCAATTTCCATTTAAGGATATGATAATGGTTTGATTTGTAGAAAACAAACCGGTGGGCATCATTCCCACTTCCTTGTCATATATCTTTAACTTGAATGGTCTCTATTTGTGGGGAAATCAACTAAGTGGAAACATACCAAATTCCATTGGCAATTGTTCCAAGCTTATGATAATATCAATCGGCAACAATAAGTTGAGTGGGAGTGTGCCAATAGAGTTGGGTAGCTTATCACTCCGTGAAGAACTAGACATACAATCTAATCAATTTGATAGTGGAAGCACTATAACCATGCCATTTCTTGTTTCTCTCACCAATTGTTCCCACCTAAAAGAACTAGACTTCGGTGACAATAAACTAAGAGGTGCTTTGCCCTTTGCCATGAGCATACTTTCTGTGAATTTGTCTTACTTGTCAGTATCAAACAACATAATAGAAGGAAACATCCATCGACATATTGGTAATCTTACCAACCTAACCTTCCTAAATTTAAGTGGAAATCTTTTAAATAGCAGTATACCACCATTAGGTAACCTTGAAAAACTAGAAAGATTAGATTTAGGAAACTATAGATTAGAAGGAAATATCCTTGATGATTTGAAACACTTAAAACAAGTCTCCTTGATATGAGTAGAAACATGCTTTCTGGAAAAATTCCCGATTCCAAAAAGCATGTTTCTACTAATATCAAGGAGACCTATTTTAAGTGTTTCAAATCATCAGGGATATTTCCTTCTAATCTATTGTTTCCTAAATCTAATCTTTCTAGTTTTTCAAGGTTACCTAATGGTGGTATACTGCTATTTAAAAGATTTCCACTTAAATTTAGGAAGGTTAGGTTGGTAAGATTACCAATATGTGGAGGGATGTTTCCTTCTATTATGTTGTTTGATACTGACCAGTAAGACAAATTCACAGAAAGTATGCTCATGGCAAGGGGCAAAGCACTACTTAGTTTATTGTCACCAAAGTCTAGTGCTTTTAGGTGGAAGTTGGTGAGGGATACAAGAAAGGGCATGGTTGTAGTGCTTCCACTATCAAATTGATTAGATTGTATGTCTAGTTCTTCAAGAAGTGATAAGCTACCCAACTCTATTGGCACACTCCCACTCAACTTATTGTTGCCGATTGATATTATCATAAGCTTGGAACAATTGCCATTGGAATTTGGTACATTTCCACTTAGTTGATATCCCCATAAATAGAGACCATTCCAGTTAAAGATTTATGACAAGAAAGTGGGAATGATGCCCAGCAATTTGTTATCAGATAGAGAAAGAGTTTGAAGATTGCTGAACAGACCTAAATCTTCTGGAATGGTGCCAGTAAATTTGTTATGAGATATATCCAAGTAGTTCAAAGCAGAGATATTTGATAAAAAAGTGGGAATGGTACCGGACAATTCATTGCTATGGAGAATAAGTATTTGCAAACTGGTGAGCAGACCTAATTCCTGTGGAATCATGCCAGTGAGGTTGTTTTTAAAAATAATCAAAGAAGTCCAGGTAGAGATATTTGACAAAGTGTTAGGAATGGTGCCAGACAGTTCATTTTGTGATAGGTCAACTAGTGAGCACACCCAATTGTGGAGGAATGGCACCAGTGAGACGATTACCTCCTAATGCCAAAACAGTCAACGCTGAAAAATTCGCTATGAAAGAGGGAATGGTACCTGTGAGGCTGTTTGCACCTAAGTTTAGGACTTGCAGATGTGTCAGGGAACCCAACTCTATGGGGATATTTCCGTCCAGCTGATTGAAAGACAACGTAAGCCTTCTCAAATGAGAGAGGCCCCCCAGTTGAAGTTGGATATATCCGTGAAGCATATTTCCGGAAAGATCCAGTGAGTGGAGTTGCCGAGTGAAGGAGAGATGATGCCTTGCAGGTCCATGGCGGTAAGGTCAAGAGCGATCACTCTGTCCATTTGATGGTGGTGGCGGCATGTAACTCCACTCCAGTTGCAGAATGGGGTATCTGAACTCCAATCAGCCATGGATTGATGAGGATCTCTTGTGATAGACGACTTGAACTCCAGCAGCAATGGGCGATCGGCATGAAATGAGTGAGCAGAGGAGGAAAGGAAGAAAGACAAGAATAGCAGAGAAAGTGGAAAAGACAAGCAGAGCGTGGTCATGGTCGAAACGGAAACCGAAATGTAGAGGGAGTCCGAGGAAACTATACCAAAATATAAATGGAAAGGAGGGACTCGTGAAATTGAGTTTTATGCGCAATCTCACGGCTATTTAACATTGAGAAGCCGAAATATTCCCCGCTCGTACTCTTTCTGTCAATTCGCAGAGCTTTCAATTCAATGTAATTTTCATTTCAGTCTACGCCATATATTCGTAGTTATAATTTTAATGAAATTTGAATCTACACCATATTCAAGATTATAAGTTGAATAACTAAAATTATCATATAAATAATTCTTCGTTCACCAAATTCCACGAAATTCTGAGCAGATCAAATAAACATAATTTCAACACACCAAAGCCCATATCACTGGCCCACTAGTACTGAAAAGCAAACATAATTTCAACACACCAAAGCCGACATCACTGACCCACTAGTACTCAAAAGTAAACATAATTTCAACAGACCAAAGCCCACACATTGGCCCACTAGTACTAAAAAGTAAAATATAATTTCAACACACTAAAGTCTACAGTTATAAATGTTATAAAAATTGAAAAGTAAAACTAGGAAAAGTGGAGAAAAATATTATTTAAAATAAAAGGGAAGATTTAAAATAAAATACTATGAAGTCCAGGTAAAATCACAATTCCATTGCAAAGAAGATGGTAATGCTTAATTGGAAGATTTTTGTTAAAATTATTTAAATACTAAATCAAAAGGTTGTTTTGATTAATGAGAAGGAAATAAAATTTGGTTTAGAGTATATTTTAAAATTTTTTGTTTGGTTAAGAATTTTTTTTGTTAGACTCAAGGAAATATGTTAGCAGCCCAAAACCCAGAGTTATCTAGCAAGAGTGAAAGCGTGCCCCTTTATGAAACATCAACAAGTAATTCCAGGTGGCGTTGCTTTCCTTGAATAATAGTGATGAATCAGCTTGCATTCGTGGATAGCAAGAAGTGACATTTATTCTCACTATTAGTTTGACATTGAGACAACTAAATTATGATATGTTTTCTCATTGTCTACCTCTTTCGCTATAATGCCACCTCCCACATTTACGAACTTTCGTCGGCTTGCCGAGGTAAACATGAGCGGAGCGCTACTATGACATGATTCAACTCCCTAAGTACAGTTAAGAAAGTGGAATCGACAAACCAAAACTTTACTGACCCTCCTCAAGGAGCTACGGGACCCCCAGGAGCCAAACAACCACTCCTAGTGCACAAACCCTCAGTTAACTTCTTTTTTTAGTGATATGGACTCCCAAAAGCAGGCATAACACTGCCTAAATTTGATTGTAACCTTTCAGTCACATGGATGACTCTTCCTCCCAGCAATTGCAGTCTAATTTACTCAGTTTTGTGCATGTGACCCCGAGATCTGAGCCACTTTTCAGGGCTAGGATCCAGACTTCTGCCCGGAACTTGATGAAACTTTCCTACATGATGAATGACACATAGACGAAGCTTTTAACACAAAACTTAGACAAAGACTTGACTTAACCAAGTATAACAATGATAGTTATTCCATCAAACACATAGTGATCATGAAATCTACAAGTCATGAATGCATATCTGAATATAGAGGTATGAATCTTATATGAGAATCATCAACGTGGTCTAATTCCCTCTCACAATAGTTGGAGTAACATCTATTAGGTCATGCATTCAATAACCATTTCATTTACCAATCAAACATGATAAGAGTCATAACTTGAATCTGTCATAAAACCATGATTATAACCAACATATAACCAGATTAATAATAATGATAAAACAACCATCAAAGCCACATCATAACATGTACATTTACTCATAAAATACAAGAGGAATTTAGCTCTTATTAACATATGCAAAAGCCAACCAATTGAAGGACTTCCACGTACCACTTGACCATAGATTAGGCTGAGCCAAATTTTTCTTTCAACTAATCACCCTCATGCCATATTCCAAGCATAAATGTGGGATCTCATGGAATAAACCAATCCATAAGCAACCAAGGTGATCCAAAATGGATCTTGTATAAACCTCTAAGTCAAAAAGTCTTCAAATAAGGTTAAAAATGGGAAAAGGTTATAATAGAGCAAATAGCACGAATTGCACGTAAAACCAAGTTCGAACAAAGAATTTAGAGCCAAGTCAAACTTCGGCCAAAAAGTCAGAGGCTACGTCAGTAGGACAGGTGGCAACCCAGGAAAGAGTCGCAGGTTTCTGGTGATGTCAGCACAGTGGATGAGGTGGCAGTCGGAGATTGGTTCAAGTCATTGATAATGTGGAACAAGGTTAAAAGTGGAAATCATGTGATTAATGAGGTTAAACGCTTTTTAAAGCTAAACCTTAAAAACGACGGACCCAACGGATTTATGAACGAAACAGCGAAAGATTGAGTTCTGCAGCAAACGGTATATCGAGAAGGCTTCAGGCGGTTAGTGGTATTGGAAGGGCTTCACCCGATTCCATACATTGGCCGACACGTAGCATGACGCAGGAGAGAGAAAACCACTTTATCGAGTGGGTAATCCCCGTGCAAGTGGGCCACCCGATATGGTCGTCAGCTGTTGGATTAGCGATCGCGGATTAGACGGTGGAGAATGCACGAGTTGGTTGGATGATCAGGTTTGATGCAAGTCATTGATTTAAAGCGCAGAGCAATGGTGCAGAAAGATAGAGGGTCGTTGGCGGACGAGGCATGACAGTCATCTGATTCATCTGTTTCGGTCTTAGTGCCGGGGAAAGGCTGGATGGCCAGGTCCACCCGCGCCCGCCGATCCTTTCGTTTGTGAACGATTTCTATTATAAACGTTCGTTTCCACGCTTTTAGCATTTTGTAACTACAACATGTTATAAAACACGATTAACACAGAAAAGTTGACAGAGAGGAGAGTACAGAGGTGGAAAAATAGAGAAAACAGAGCAGAGAAGAACTAGAGAGGTTTTGGGAACCATCCAGGGGGTCTAGAGGTCGTGTCACTCAGTTCGACTCGAGGGTTTCAAGCGAAACTCTGTGTTAAAAACCATTGTTGTGTTGAGACTCTGTGTTGATCTCACACCTGTAATACCCTGCATTTCAAGACATAATATAGAGGTGAGCACTTAAAGCTTGGACCAGGAGACGTAGCTATGAAGTCTGGTGAACTCCTTTATCATTTTGGTTGTGTTGATGTGATTCTTTTATGTTTTATAACTGTTAAATTGTCTATATTATTCGCAATCTTTTTTATCCATTGCACTAAGTGATATAGGCGTTCCTGCACATAAGTCTATAATATCTTTGTCTTGATTTAAGATCATTTTCAGATCAAGTGGTATCAGAGCTTAAGGTTTTTGTTAAGGTTAGACAAGCTTGTGTAGGAATTTGAATGCTAACTAGATTAAGGCTCAGACTAGTAGAAGGAGAACTTGTTGATGCCAATCCAGAGATTGGAAGTCTTTTCTCAGAGATGAATGGCAGATGACGCTGCACTGGGATCAGAATTTCAGTTTGTAGACAGTTTTATGACCATACGAGCTATGGTGGAAGAGATATATCTGGAGTTCAAGAAGGGTAGAGGTGAAGGCACTTCAATACCTACACCAGACAAAGGAGTAGGGGAACCTTTTCTATTTGCTCCTTCAGAAGACAAAGGAAGAGGATAAATTCCTCCTCCACCATCTCCTCCATCATCATCATCGTCATCATCATCATCCTCTTCTCATAAAACTAGCTCTTCTAAGAAGAAGAAGAAGAAAACATCTTTAATCAAATTAGATGTAAAGTTTGATTTGTCAATTTATGATGGAAAACTTAATGCAGAGAAGCTTGATAATTGGATAAGCCAAAATGATGTATATTGCAGGGTGCAAAAAGTTGACTCAGAAAGAAAGAAGATCCAGTTGGGTAGCCTTCGACTTGGAGGAATTGCACTGGTATGGTGGGAAGGCAAGACACAAGCTGATCTTCAAAAATATGGTAAAATCATTTCCACTTGGAATGAATTTGTTTCTGCTATCAAAAAACAATTTTATCCTTTGGCTTACATGCAACATGCAATGATGAGTTGGCAAACTCTTCGTTAATTGAAGGGTCAGAGTGTACAAAGTTATACTCAAGAATTTAGGAAAAGAGCTTTAACTCTAGGTATATCATTGGACTCACCTGAGACTTTATTAAAATATATAGGTGGTCTTCATAGTCATTTGAAGCATACTATACTTATGTTTAATCCCACTAGCTTAGATGATGTATCAGTCCAAGCAACACATCTAGAGGCTAGAGGTAAGAATGTAAACCCAGAGGTTGGGAAACCATCCAAATCTTTTGTAAACAAGAATAAAGAAAAGAAGAAACTGAAATGGAAGGAGAGGAAAGCAAACATTGTAAAGAAGGATAAACTTTCATGCACTCATTGTAAGAAAGAAGGACACGATGAGGCACATTGTTGGTCTTTGCATCCAGAACTGAAACCTAAGAAGTTCGGGGGTAAGGAACGAAAGAATGTTGCTGCTATTCAAAAGGACTTGGGGTCTGACTCAAGTGATGAAACAACAGTTACAACCACAGGTATTAAAGGTAAATATTTTGAAGCATCCACAAGTAATTCTTCACAATATATTGATAATTAAAGTAATGAGAGGAAAAGAAATGAGCTATTTCATATTAGAGTAATTTCCAAGCAAAATAAAATTGATACCTTATTTGATAGTGGATCACAAGTAAATTTGATTTCTAAAACAATTGTAAAGAAGTTGGGATTAGAAACTAAGCCTCGTGAGAAGCCATATCCATTAGGTTGGGTGTGTGATAAAACAAAGCTACAAGTCATGAGATAATGTAAACTTAGGTTTGCTATTGGATCAACATTTGTAGATGAGGTTGAGTTAGATATAGTTCCATTGGATATATGTGGTATTGTTTTAGGAAGTCCATACTTGTATGGTAGAAAAGTTATTTTCTAGAGAGCTGAGAATAAGTATCAATTCACTAAAGATGGAATAGAATATATTGTAAGGGCTCATAAACTTAAAGATAACTACTCTCTCATAAACTCAGGGCAGATGAAAAGAATTGCGAGTTTAAGTAAGCAATTTTTACTAATGGTTGTAAAGGCAAAGGATCCTGATAAATCCAATGCATTTGAAGGTTGTAATCCTAAACAAAAAGCTGATTTAGTTAATGTTGTTTTGGAGTATGATATTCTATTTCAAGAACCTAAAGGTCTGCCACCCAAGCGGGAGATAGGACATGATATTTATTTACAGCAATATGCTCCACTACCTAACATTGGAATGTACAGTTATCAACTTTAGAGAATGTAGAGATAAAGAAGCAGGTACAGGAGTTGCTCGATAAGGGGTTTATACGACCAAGCACATCACCATGTGGATTGCCAATTGTGTTGTTGAGAAAGAAAGATGGTTCGTGGAGAATGTGTATTGACTTTAGAGCACTAAATAAAATAACGATCAAGAATTGTTATCCTCTTCCTCGCATAGATGATTTATTAGATCAATTAAAAGAAGCAGTTTACTTTGCTAAGTTAGATTTACGAAGCGGCTACCATCAGATCAGAGTTGCAGAACATGATGCATGGAACATTGCTTTCAAGACAAAGCAAGGATTTTATGAATGGTTGGTTATGCCTTTTGACTTAACTAATTCTCCTGCTACATTTACGCGAGTTATGAATGATGTATTTAGACCATTTATTGATGACTTTGTAATAGTTTATTTAGATTATATTCTTGTTTTTAGTAAGACATGGGATGAACATGTAAAGCATGTAAAGCTGATTTTAGATGTGTTAAAAAGAGAATCTCTATGTAAAACTGTCAAAATGTGAATTTGGCAGAACATCTTTAAATTATTTGGGTTATATTGTAGGGGGTGGTGAATTGAAGATAGATCCCTCTAAGGTTGAAGTCATTGTGAATTGGCCTAAACCCAAATCTACTACAGAGGTTAGGAGTTTCCTAGGGGCAGCACAATACTGGAGAAAGTTTATTGCTAACTTTTCATTGATTGTAGCTCCTCTACATGCTTTAACAAGTTTGAAATAGGTGTTTCAGTGGGGAGGAAAACAGCAGAAAGCCTCGACACCTTGAAAGAGAAAATCAATACAACACTAGCATTAGCACTGCCAGATCTTCAACATCCATTTGAGATTGAGACAGATGCCAGTGACTATGCCATGGGAGCAGTGTTAATGCAACACAGAAAGCCTATATGTTATCATTCTGAGACATTTACTTCTGCAATAGTTAACTATCCTACATATGATAAAGAATTGTATGCATTAGTACAAAGTGTGAAAAAGTGGAAACATTACATAATGGGTAAAGAAACAATCATACACATAGATCATCAACCACTTCAATATTTGCACTCACAAACTAAATTGCAACAATCAAGACATTATAGGTGGATGGGTTTTCTACAACAATTTCATCTTGTTATCAGATATAAGAAGGGCATACACAATAAGGTTGCAGATATGTTATCAAGACCAATCATAAATGCATCTACTATACTTAAGCATAACTCAGTAGTTCATGAAAGTTACATTGAACAATATGCTCAAGATGTAGATTTTAAAGATGTATATGCAACTTTAAGTCATGGCAAGCAGGTAGAAGAATTGGATTATTATGTAAAGGACAAACACTTATATCATTTGGGAAAGTTATGCATTCCACAAACTGAAAGAGTTGTCATAATTCGAGAAGCACATACTTCTCTCATATCAGGTCATTTTGGTGTAAGTAAACAGTTGCACAATTGCAAAGGTTTTGTTATTGGCTAAGAATGCATGAGATAGTTTCTAGATATATCAAAGGATGTACTATGTGTGCTACAAACAAGCCAAGTAATAGAAAATTGGGCTTGTATACTCCACTCCCAATTCCTTCTCGTCCTTGGGAAAGTGTTTCCATGGATTTTGTTGGGGGATTGCCAAAGTCTAGGAAAGGTCATGATTATTTGTATGTAGTTGTGGATAGGTTCAGTAAAATCAGTATCTTGATACCATGTAACAAGTAGGTTACAACTGAACAAACAACAAAGTTGTTCTTTCAGAATCTATGGATTCATTTTGGGTTACCCACTTCTATTGTATCTGATCGAGATTCTCGATTTGTTGGGAAGTTTTGGTCAAGTCAATGGGAGTTAATGGACACCAGATTGAAGAAAAGCACAACATTTCATCCACAAACAGATGGTCAGACAGAAGTGGTCAACAGGATAGTGATCCAATTACTTAGAGGATATTGCAGCAAGCATCCCAAGCTTTGGGAAGAGCATTTGTGTTATGTGCAACATGCTTACAACCGTGCCAAACACTCTTCTACTCAGAGATCTCCATTTGAGACTTGTTTTGGTTTTATACCAAAGTCTCCCTTGGATTTTGTCTTTGGTAAAGACATAGCAGTTGATGGACACAGTGATGTGGACAAAGCAACCAAGTTCATTAAACAAATCCAGGAAATTCACTAAGTAGTATAGGAACAATTGGAAATAAGTTAAGCCAAGTATAAGGCAAGACATCACAAGCATCGAGTTGAGCATAGTTTTCAAGTTGGTGATCAAGTCTGGCTGTACATCAGCAAAGACAAAATGCAGGGGGGAGGTAAGAAGCTAAAAACAATAAGGTATGGACCTTTCAAGATACTTGATAAAATTGGTGAAAATGCTTTTCCCCTTGATTTACCAGCTTATATGCAAATCTATTCGGTTGTTAATGTTGAAAACTTGAGATTGTATGAACTTTCTTTGATTGAAGATCCTGAAGAGCAAGGCCAGTTGCCTTCCATTGAGGATCTGTTTCCTTAGTATCTCAATGTGTTACAGGAGGACACCGTTCTGGACAGGAGGATAAGAACTTCGCATCGAGGGGACGTTGAGTACCTGAGAGTAGGGCCCAAAGGTTCAAATCCAAGCAAAGCAAGATGGATAGAAATTGGTCAAGTGAAGGAACTATATCCTCACTTGCTTGATAGGTAAAACCAACTTTTGGTGGTCCAAAATCTTTTCAATGGGGAGGCGTGATCCAAAATGGATCTTGTATAAACCTCTAAGTCAAAAAGTCTTCAAATAAGGTTAAAAATGGGAAAAGGTTATAATAGAGCAAATAGCACGAATTACACGTAAAACTAAGTTCAGACAAAGAATTTAGAGCCAAGTCAAACTTTGGCTGAAAATTCAGAGGCTACATCAATAGGACAGGTGGCAACCCGGGAAAGAGTCGCAGGTTTCTGGTGATGTCAGGGTAGCAGATGAGGTGGCAGTCAGAGATTGGTTCAAGTCATTGATAATGTGGAACAGGATTAAAATCAGAAATCATGTGATTAATGGGGTTAAACACTTTTTACAGCTAAACCTTAAAAACAGTGGACCTGACAGATTTATGAACGAAACGAAGAAAGATTTGAATTCCATAGTAAATGGTATATCGGGAAGGCTTCAGGCGGTAAGTGGTATTGGAAGGGCTTCACTCGATTCCATACACTAGCCGACACGTAGCACGACACAGGAGAGAGAAAATCACTTTATCAGATGGGTAATCCCCGTGCAAGTGGGCCACCCGATATGGCCGTCAGCCATTGGATTAGCGATCGTAGATCAGACGGTGGAGAATGCACCAGCTGGTTGGATGATCAGGTTTGATGCGAGCCATCAATTTAAAGCGTAGATCAATGGTGCGGAAAGACAGAGGGTTGTTGGCAAACGAGGCATGACAGTCGTCCGATTCATCTGTTTCGGGATTAGTGTCGGGGAAAGGCTAGATGGCCGGGTCCACTCGCGCCCACCGGTCCTTCCATTTATGAATGTTTTCTATTATAAATGTTCGTTTCCACGCTTTTAGCATTTTGTAACTACAACCGTGTTATAAAACATGAATTAACATAATAATATATCTTATATACTATATATATAATTGCAGAGAGGAGAGTATAGAGGTGGAAAAACAGAGAAAATAGAGCAGAGCAGAACCAAAGAGGTTTTAGGAACCATCCAGGGGGCCTGGAGGTCGTGTCACTCAGTTCAACTTGAGGGTTTTGAGAGAAAATCTGTGTTAAAAACCACTGTTGTGTTGATACTATGTGTTGATCTCACACCTGTAATAACCTGGATTTGAAGACATAATATAGAGGTCAACACTTAAAGCTTGGACCAGGAGACGTAGCTAGGAAGCCTGGTGAACTCCTTTATCATTTTGGTTGTGTTGATTGTTATCGGGAAAACTAGTGTCCATTCAGAGCTGCTAGTCCCACTACGACAGGTAGCTATCTTAGAAACAAACAAACTAAAGTTACTTGTGTTTTCCTTTATGAGAGATAGATGAGAGAGAAGCAAAGAGTACTAACCTCCTTCTTTCACTTGGCTCCTTACTTGCTTCCTCCCTCCTTTGATAGAGCTTCACCATTCCTTCGTTACTTGTCCCACTTCAAAGAACACCTATAGAGTCAAAGCAGCATAATACCATCAAAGCATAGAGATCTATAACCATAAACAATATCGGATCAGATGTGTATTAGCCATACAAATGCATATATCAATACAAGATTCAAAGATATACAAGAATATGGAGGAAAAATCAAATAGCTTTATTGATAGAAGTAGTAGAAGAGAGGATTACAACCCATTGGTCCGACCCAGCGCCATCCTCCCAGCATGAAATCCCTCTTCACCTCATGGAAAACTAGATGAACCAACACTATGATGTTTCACAGAGAAACCAATAGCACTTCCTTACAAAATACAAAATTCCAGCCTTTTGGATCTCTGGGATGAGGGATCCATATATAGATATTTACAGGTGAGTGAGTCAGCTTTTGGGATTTTGATTAGTGTCATCTCTTTGATAGTACTTGGTTCCACTTGGAGATTTCATGATCTCTTCCTCATCCCTGGGCGAATTCAGAGAGGCAAGTGTTAAATGGGAAGTTTCTAGAAGATTCTCTGGGTTTCCATCTAGCCAACTGCCTCTGCCATTTGTTTTCTCTCGCTCATCGCACCCTATAGAAGGGCTTTTCAGTATGCATCGCACTTTTTGCATGTAGCAGGTGAGATGCATCACACCCTTAGCACTGAGCAGTCTGTATGGTTCAGTTTTGACCAGTTCTGAGTAGTTTTTCAGGGAGAACTTCTGGGAGATGATGTAATCAGCTGACCTTGTTCCTTTAGAGTATGAAACAACACTTTTATGGCTTAGAAGCCCTTGGTTTATGGACATATGAGATTAGGGTTGCAGTGCCTAAATATGTCTATAACATTGATATGATTCCTTTATGTTTTCTAACTGTTAAATTGTCTATATTATTCGCAATCTTTTCGATCCATTGCACTAAGTGATATAGGTATTCGTGCACATAAGTCTATAATTCCTTTGTCTTGATTTAAGATCATTTTTAGATCACAAGGGAATCTAGAGGTTAAACCACCTCCACCCTCACGCTACCATGATCTCACCTAAATCGGTCCTGAGATCACAAAACCAAACCAAGCTTGGATGCCTCATAATTCCTTCACCATCCCTTGAGGAATGTAACACCCTCCTCCCACATCTACTCAAGTAATTGGCCAACCGGGTTAAGCATGTGACGAGAGGCTACTATGATGGGATTCAACCTCCTATGTGACCTTAAGGAAGTGGAATTGATAGAAACACAACATACAAACCTTCCACATCACCATGAGGACTCCCAGGTGTAGAAATTCTACTCTCTACAGATCTAGCTCTAAGACCATGTAGAGAATCTGATGTAGGTTAACCTGATAATGCAATATAAGTCAAAGTAGAATACTATAACCTACTTCTACTATCAATTTGCGGAAGCTTAAAGATTGAGATGAACAATATAACCAGAAGAAGAAGAATCAATACAAAAGACACATGAAATACTCAGGGGAAAGCGTCAGCTAAAAACCCCACTATTTGTATTATCACACAAGGTGGAAATACATAGGAATTATACAAAGCCTTAGCTCTCACAACTAGCCAACTCTCAGTACAATCCTCACAGATGCTCACAGGCAATCCAGGCTTCTCACAAGCCTTCTCCTCTGCCTTCCAAGCCTCCTATTTCCTTGCGCAGTTTCTCCTGGGTGATCCTCCTGTTACCAAGTGGAACACTTATCCCTCACACTGATCTCACACGCTGTCAAAACTGCACAATCCTAAAGGAACCTCTACCTTGACTACATGCTTGTGTTTCCTTTATAGGTAAACACCTGCATCTGATAGTACATTGTCCCTGCCTTTAATCTCAATCGGGTCTTTCTCAGAATAGACATGCATGAGTTTATGATGAGTGAATCTTCAGTTAACTGGAATACACTAGTTGAGTGCATGCATGCATCAATTGACTATAAACTCTCCATTAGTTCCTCAAATAGTTTGGAACTAATTTAAACTCGACTTAACTCAGTAAATTGAGTTAACTAATTACGACTCAAAATATAACTCAACCTTATCTCCTTAATTTAAGGGATAACTTCCTTAATATAAGGGATAACTCTTGCATGACTTTAAAAAGAATTCTAACTTGAATTTATCAAACTATTAATCCATAATGAATTAATTAATTATTTCCAAGCAACTGGTGAGACTAAATTCGAATTTTAATTCACAATTTAATTCAAGAACAAATTAAATTGGAATATATTGGATTCTTTTTTTATCATTTCTTATTGCTATTTTCAACACCAGGAACCATCCCAATCTTTTTGCCAACCAGCCCCTGGGCCCCACTGAGTTTTTAGACCAATTAACTCCCAGAATCTCCCATGTTATGGGCATGCCATCATCTAGAGGGCTCTGGACGCTCCCACAACATGGCATGCTAGCGTCTAGGGACTAATTTGTTCAGTGTTGTGCCAACATCTCTAGGATTTAAGCCACTTTTTGAGGCCCAAAGCCCAGGTCACTGCTAAAAATTAAATGACACATTCAGAACATAAATATAACAAGGGAATGATGATGCAAATGCAATTACTTGAATAAGGGCTTGACTGGACCCCTACTAGCCATGATTGGCATTTTGTCAAACATATCACAAATAAGTAATCTATAGGTGTAAACAACATATTTAAGCATAGGGGCCTCATACTTATCTGAGAATCGTGAAGAAGCAATGTTCCCTTATATCATTAGTTGCATTATCATCTATTAGGTCATAGATACATTGTTCATTCATTTGAAAATCAAAACATGAAGAAAATCATACATCATCACCGTCATAATATATGCTTATAACCAGCATAATAACAACAAAAATATCAAGGATACATCAACCATAAAATCCACATATAAACCAATACATTTATACATAAGAGATCAAGGAGAGAACCTCCTATTAATGAATTCAAAATCCAACCTGGGATGGACTACCACGTTCCACCCAATCATAGAATGGTTGACCCAAATCTCTCTTCGTTCAATCACCCTATTGGCTTGTGGGGGCCTGACCTAGGTTCAACATTAGTTAGCCAAACAAATCACTGAACTATTGGCCCTTTCGGCATCAACCCGCGGAGTGCGGACTGAAGTCTCACCCAAAGCAGGATGGGGGGATGATGGAACCAAGTTTCCACACCCTTGAGATGGATGTGATGTCTGTTTATTCCAACTATACCTGCCTTCGCGCATGTTGCTTATCCCTCTGCTCTATCCTTCAGTACCTTCGTGGAATGTTACAATCGGCTTCTACGCATCCCTAACCAAGGGTTGATATGCTTTTGTGCTACTAGGGCAGCATACTATGATAATTCCCAAACTATGCTAAGTATCTTACTTGATTTATTAACCGATCTTAGTTAGCTTCACGTAAACGAATGCTCTTACTTGTGTTCACTTAACCAATACATTTACATACATTCGCGCATCATATAAGCATTATAACTGAAATTTATACCCAATATAACAAATGCATAAATAGCAAATAAAGACGCAGAAATTATAGAATACTTCTCTTTATTGATAATTCCAGATGATTACAGACTCGACTCGCCCTATGCACTCAGTTGCGGACTTTTAGGCCTTTGTGCACTCAGCTGCAGAGCCTCTACCTATGCTATGACCTGAAACTTAGACTTCTACTCAGAGTTATCTCTCACGCATCATTCCATCATTGATTCCTTCGTCTATTTCCGTTTAACTACATAGAGCTTTGCTTTATTTATACAATCCCATGGTCCGCGGAACATGGGTAGATATTTTACAACCGACATTACATTATCAAAATAAGGGCAGACAACCCTATGACTCTTTAACATCTACGCACTCCGCGACCACAAAATGCGGTGTCTTTACATTTGGATTACAAAAATTGGACCAAAATATGGGCTTTAAGCCCCAAAACTACCCTTGGGGGATCTTGTGCCCAACAGGCCCACAACACAAACATCGTGACTCGCCCTCGAGTCACTCTGCAGGTGCGAAGATCTTAGTGCGAAGACCTCCCATCTTTGTTTGTGTTAGTGTCAGTCTTTACAGCCTTCCTCCAGTGATCAAACATGCTCTTACAAAGTGATTTTGAAGTGTCAAGGTCAAATTTTGTCATTTCAAAGAGTTTTCAAGCAAAATTTGGTCACTAGGCATTAGGTCTAGGGTTTGCTCTCACTCTTTTCAAAGTTGCCCAAATGCCAATCTATGTCACTATTCAGCTGAGTCTATCATCATTAATAGGGTTGTCATTATCATG